>VTPC01088927.1:28476-43126 GCA_011009095.1 Ignelater luminosus
TGCTTCTACATTTTCTTCCGAAAAATCCGTCGTACCCGTCTTCTTTTTATATGTACAAAACACTTCTATAGAAAAGTTTTAAAAGCAAGAAACGCAGCCTCGCCCTTTATAAATCAACGGCACCAAATAAGAAAGTAGACTTGCATATTTTTGCCCGAAGGTGCCCTTCAAGATAGATAGCTCCGGACATTGTCCAAATATGCCCCAACTAAAATGCAGTTTCTCACTTATTTCTTTCGTTCTTAAACCTTGCCAAACATCTTTGGATTTTATTTTATCAACAGCTTTTTCTAAGTCAGTGAAACAACAGTTCTTATTTAACTTCTTTTCTATTGCTGGTCTTAAGATGAATATTGGATCCTGTGTTCGTTTTCCTTTTCTAAAACCATATTGGGTCTCTTCTAAGGTACTTTCAATTGTCTTTTATTTTTTTTTCTCTATTATTCTATCTAATACTTTTCCCACAACGCTCGTCAGTGTGATGCCTCTATAGTTTGCACAGCCTCGTTTTTGTATATCGGTAGAATAATTCCGGTATTCCATTCTTGCGGTACTTTCTCTTGTCTCATGATTTCGCAGAACAGGTTTTTTAGTGTCTCTTTTCCTTGTTCTTCCATATATTTAATTATTTTTGGGGCTATTCCATCGATCTCTGCGGTTTTTCATGTTTTCACTTTGTTAATGACTTCATCAAATTCTTCTTGGATAATTTCGGTATTTTCTCTTTCTTCTATCATCCTTATTTGTCTGTCCTTTTCTGGTCCGCTTCTAGTCATTGTTGCATCTGTTAATTTCTCGAAGTATTGTCTCCATCTTTCTAAAATCTCGTCTTCTCCGGTTAGTATATTTCCTTCTTTATCATTTATGTTCTTTAATGAAAAACAATTTTTGTTATTATTTATTTTGAAAACTTAGTTTATAGCTAACTATAGTAAATTATACTTTTCCAACAATATTACCGTAACGTGATGTTACTTTGCAAGCTACTGGTGACTTTACATAGGGGTGGCAGTTAAACACTTAATATTAAATTTCTTTAAAACGTGACAGCGCTGCATGATCAAGATCACTTATCCGTGCTTGTTTGAAAGGAACAAAAGCTTGTTTTAGTATGCTCTGAGATATTGCAGGCATACGTCGAACACGTTTACAATTATTTAGTGATCTCGAGGAGGGTAAGTACTAAGGGTTGTTGTGCTACTAATGAGTATGGAATATGTAGATTACATGTTGGAGATTTCAAATAAAAATACTTTTGTTTAAGAGATTTGCAAATTTTTTATTCAAAAAGTCGCTTTTTGCTGACTTTACATGTAGGTACTCAGTACATATGATTGGATGTCCATATCCAATAGAGTATATGTTTTGCAGATTAAATAATGGGGTGCATTAACAAAAGATTGTCTGCAAAAATTATAGAAACTACACTGAAAAAGACATACATAGAAAATGCAGGTAGAGTTGTTGGAATAAATACAATAAGTTACAGAGAAACTAATAACCGTTTTGGCATTCCATAGAAAACCATTTGGAATAAAGACAAATCGCACAGAAAACACCTTAAAGTTGTTGGAGAACAGATTCTTCTAGCAGAAATTGAAGAACGACATCTTGCCGACGTGCTTCCTATAATTGGTAAATTTGGAAGTCCACTAACTGCATTATATCTCAGAACATTATTAAAACAGTATTTGGAGCGAGAGGGAAAAAGAATAGGACAGTTTCGTTGACAATTTGCCAGGAAACGAGTAGGTTACGAGTTTCTTAGATAGACACAAAGAAAGAATGTCGAAAAGAAGTTGTCAAAACATAAAGAGATGTAGAGCGGAGAAATCGGACAAAGAACAGCATACTCCTCAGGTATCACAGAAACCACGGTAGAGAAAAATCATAATAAACATCAAACCTGAAAAGTCCGTCGCTTATGAAAATTTGTGTTCTGATTTAAAAAAAAAACTAAAAACAAGGAAACTCAAGACGAGGAGACTGAAAACGAAGATATAAATGTACTGAACCAAAACAAAGAAACACTTAAATGAAATGATAGATAAAAATGAGCACAAGGTTCAAGCAAAATTCCTAGTCGAAAAGCAGGAAACTTTGTTATAATTAAATCAGTATCTTAGAAATCTATCAAACACTTCATAGCCCAAATTGAAGAAGTGAATGTTTATGTTAACCACAGATTCCTGGGATCAAAATAAGGCGATTTAACCCAACTTACCTATATATCCAAAATTGCTTCGTTAAGCCGGTATTGAACGTCAAAGTTCTTTGAAAAAAAAATATTTTTTGTTTATAACGATAGACATTTGCTATAAATTAAATGTATTGTTAATTCTTCCTAATCATCTGTTTGTGTTTCCCTAATTGTTTCTCATCAAGGCTAAGTACATTAAAAGTGTGTTGTCAAAAAAGCCGCAAGTATGGATTAAGATTTTATTTTTTTGTGAATAAACCGTACCAGATATCAAAGATGGTCAAGATATAAAAAATGTTACTTAAGTGTGTACCTTTGTAGAAAAAAAATATGGACGCTCTCAACCTCTACATTAAAAATTACTATCGGATTTAATACGGGACGTATCCTTTTTTGTACATTTCAGTGTATCAATGAAGCCCAAAATTATGTCAAATTATGTCTTTTATTATGTCATCATACCAGAAATTATTAAAATCAATTGGTGCGTTCTATCATTATAAGCAAAACATACTTTTTTTCAAAGAACTTTGACGATCAATACCGGCTTAACAAAGCAACTTTGGATAAAGGTAGGTTGAATTCAATTGCCTTATTTTGATCTAGGAATCTGTGGTTAATCTATAACCAAACATTTTAGAGACACCGTGTATATAAATTATAATTACATTTATATTATGAAATTTTCGAAAGTTAAAACAAAAGCTACACGTTTAGAATTTAAATGCAGTGTCTTTCAAAAAGAAGGGAACACTCAATAACTTTTTTATCTTGCGATTGACAAAATAAGGGTTAAATAGTTTGTCGTCTATGAGCATGTGTGCTATTTGGTGGCACTTTCAAATACGTTTTTGCATTTGCGGTTAAACCTAAACAAGTATTTTAAGGTGGCAGTGCAAGTTAAAAGGGTCCGTAAACTGGAAGAAAAGACATGCTGAATTGAATTGGAAAACGAAAAAAATAAAAATGATGATTATGGAATCTAAACATAAACTAAAGAATATTAAAGACGAAAAAATTTACATTAACGATGACTTAACAAAACAACAAAGAGAAAAACAGAGACAAATAAGAAAAAGGGCCAAAGAAGAAAGCGAAAATGGAAAGCAAGTGCAAGTCGGCTACAACAAAATAACGATAAACGGTTTCGTATGGAAGTGAAACAAAGCCAGGGATAGACTAGAATAAACAAATCCAAAAAACTAAAACAGCAAGTTATAACAAATTACACGGTAAACGATCAGGCAAAGGAAAAAGACATGGATGGAAAAACAAAAATCAAAAATGGGAGTGATCATAAAATAGAAAATAACATAAAAATAAAAGGATGAAACACTGCAACATGGAACACCAGAGGACTAAATGGAAAAGAGAGAGAAATAATATAAGAATTTGAAAAGAGAGATATAAAGATATTACCTCTCACAGAAACAAAAAAAAAAGGGGAACAAAGACATAGAAGTAGAAAACGGGCATATAATGATTCTCAGTAGGGTAAAGTCTGAAAATAGAGCACAAGCTGGAGTGGGATGTATAGTGGAAAAAAATATAAGGAAATACTTAAAGAAATGGGATTGTATCTCAGAAAGAATTCTAGTAGGACTAGAGTTCGAGATAGAAGGAGATGGGAAAGTGTATACTATGGTTATGTATGGCCCTGACAAGAATGAAAGAGTAAGAAATAAGGATAAATTCTGGGAAACTGTTTCAAATACAATAGAAAATAAAAACGGGAAAATAATCGTTATGTGTGACCTTAATGGGAGAGTTGGGAAGAAAGACCTAGAGGCAGAAGAAACAGTGGGGGTCTACGGTGAGAATATTAGAAACAACAATGACAAAAAAATAATAGACTCCTGTATTCAAAATAACCTGATAGTTACAAACTCCTATTACAAGACAAGGAAATCCATAAATGCACCAGAGTAGTGACTAGTCGAAATGAGAAATCAATTATTGATTTTATATTAATAAATAGAGAAAATAGAAGAGACATTCGAGATGTAAGAGTTAGAAGAAGTGCAGAAGTAAATAGTATCTACTTGTTGTTCATGGCAGAAACAAACCCAGGAAAACATAGTTCAAGACAACATTGTAACAAATAAAGAAAAGATTTGTCGTACAAGGGTCCTGAAAAAAAAACATATATACTGACAGAAGAACAAACAGCACAACAATTCACTCTAAAAACTAAGGCAATGTTTGATGAATGTAACATAGAAGAGATGGACATAGAACAGACGTGGGATTATTTTAAAGATACATTGCAAAATTGGTTTGTGGTGCGAAAAAGATAAATAAGAATAGAAAAGAGACGCCTTGGTGGAATGGAGAAATCAAAACAGAAGTTAAGATGAAGAAAGAGAATTGGAAACGTTACTTGGCTAAAAGTACTAATAGCAGATATAACGAATACAAAGAGCAGAGATATAAGGTAAAAGATATGGTAAAGGAAGCAAAGAAGAAATCTTAGGAGAACTTTAGAAAAAAGATAGAAGACGATTACCATAGTAACCAGAAATTATTTTACAAGATACTAAAAAATGCAGAAACTAGAAAACAACAATCAAAAATGAAACAATTGAAAAACAAAAATAGAATAATAGAAACGGACGGTGATCAAATCATAGAAATATGGAAACAATACTTCCAAGAGCTTCTACGAAATGAAGAAGTAAGTGAGCATGAAGATGAATGGATAGCAGTACAAGACATAGAACAATGAACAAGACTGGAGCTAAAGGAGGTAACAAAAGTAATAAAGAGGCAGAAATGCTAAAAAGCTTAGGGATGAAGAGACTAAATCTGACTACTGAAATTTTTAACAAAGCATGGGACAAAAAGTACCAAAGGACTGGGAAATTGGCATCTTGATACCAGTAAATAAAAATGGGGATAAAACAGATTGCAAAAATTACAGAGGTACTACCTTACTGAGTATAGTGACTAAAGTGTATGAGAGAATTTTAAAAGGGAGGTTGAGGAAAGAGATTGATGCACAGATAAAAGAACCCCAAAGTGGATTCAAAAAGGGCAGAGGATTGCAAAACCACTCATTTACCATCAAACAAATAATAGAAAGAGCAGAGAGATCAAGTAGAAAAATTTAAATTGCCTTTATAGACCTCGAAAAGGCATTCGATATGATAAAGAAAAACATAGTCATGGAAAGTCTAGTGAGAAAGAATGTAAGTAATGAACTAAGAATGGCGGTAATGAGTTTGTATAAAAATACCAGAAACTACGTAAGAAGAGACAACCAACAATCGGAGGAATTTTTAGTGTCCTAAAATAAGTCTTGTTCAATGTTGGCATGGATGATGTTATAAAAGAAACCAAAATAAGTACAAGCAAGTTATATATAGGACACAGGAACTTAGTACCAAAATGAATAGAAGTCTGTGGGAAAAATTTACAGATATGGAATGAAGCATTTCAAAAGAGGAACTTGAAAATAAATGAAAACAAAACAAAAATTATGGAGACAGGAACAGATCACATGGGAGTCAACATAGAGTTAAATGGCATAAAACTAGAGCAGGTCAATACATTCAAATACCTAGGAGTACAAATAAATAATAGAGGAAGTCAAAAAGCAGAAATTACAACTAGAATGGAGAAGGCAGCAAGGATGTATCACTCAGGTAGAAACATATGCGTAAGGAAGAAAGGACTATCTAGGACAACAAAAATGAGTGTCTACAAAACGACTTTTGTACCAATTCTGACATTTGGGTGTGAAAGCTGGAACCTCACACACAAGCAGGCAAGTAAAGTGCAGACCATGGAAATGAAGTACCTATAAGCAATATTAGGAATAACTAGATTAGACAGAGTGAGGAATGACAATGTGGGGAAGAATTAAAAGCAGAAGCAGTGCTCGAAAGAGTGGGAAAAACACAGTTGAGATGGTTCGGACATATGGTTCGAATGAACAGCAGAATAGTCAAAACGATATGGGAAGCTAGAGTGCCAGAAAAGAAGAAACGAGGAAGACCAGCGAAAACGTGGGAAGACAACATTAAAAAAACTTTAAGAAAAAAGGGTGTAATAAAAAAGGAAGCTAAGGTACTCGCACGTGACAAGAAGTGGAGAATGTTTGTACACGGAAAGTAAACACAGTGGAAGTGCAAGTGTTTAAGTGAAAATCTGTTATGAACAAAGACGAGAGACTCATGATGACAACAGTGACAGTGTTATCTATGAGCATGGTGACACTTTCAAATATGTTTTTGCATTTCCGGTTAAACCGAAAATGAACACAACTTTGGTTTTTTGAATAACACCCTGTATTTTTTTGTGGCATTTTTTTGATTCTCCATGTTTTTCTCATTCTGCACATATAAAATTTTATAGCTGTTGCGTAAAAATGTTTTGCTCTAAATCCCACAAAAAGTTTGTAAGTATTCAAAACAGCGCTGTTGTCTACATATAACTATCGTAAAACAACAGACAGCTTGTTTAAAAGCAAAAACGCTATGGCCATGGAAAACAAAACTTAAAATCTGACAGAATTATTGTTTATCTTTAAAATCGTAAATTTACTTTGTTATTATTCATGTTATTACACACTCTAAAGTTGAATTAATACATTTAGTCAAATTTGCGAATTTTACAGATAGGTAAATAATAATTCTGTCAGATTTAAAGTTTTGTTTTCCATAACCATAGCGTTTTTGCTTTTTAAAAGGCTGTCTGTTGTTTTACGATAGCTATATGTAGACAACAGCTGTTTTGAACACTTAGAAACTTTTTGTGGGATTTAGAGCAAAACATTCTCATGCAACACCTATAAAATTGTAAATGTGCAGAATGAGAAAAATATGGAGAATCAAAAAAATACAGGGTGTCATTTAAAAAACCAAAGTTTAACGGGATATGCAAAAAAATATTTGAAAGTGCCATCAAGTGGCACACATGCTTATAGACAACAAACTATTTGTCAATCGCAAGATAAAAAAGTTATTGATTGTTCCCTTCTTTTTGAATGACACTGTATATCAGCTACCTCTCAATAACCTTATTATTACTAAAGGGTTTTACTGAAAAAACCGCCAAGGTAACACTCCGTTGCGTTACTTATCAAGTGTAGTACGTGCAATATAAAAAGAAAGTTTTAATTTTATTATAAATAAACATTTTCCTAGTTCTTAATGTTAAAATGCATGCCCGAAGTAGTAGTATAGACATTGTAAACACCCCGTATGTAACTAAATAGCTTTAAATGTGTTCCATTCTTTTGTTGTACTTATCGTTGTTATCGAAATACTACTCGCAACTCGCAGAAGAAAAGTGGTTTTGACACCACTGATAAAAACATAAAAAATAGTAAAATCAATGAATTGCTAATGCAATATTTTGGTTTTCTTTTTCAGTTGTTTTTTTTTAAGATTTAATATCTGTATTCATGTTACGTATTCTGTTTTTACATGTAAACTGTAATACCTCACAAATTCTATTTTGTTGTTGTTTTTTTAAATGAAATCTATATGACGTGCTTCTAGCATAAGGTTTTAGTTAGTATTTCATTTCGCGAACGCAAAAAAAGCGAATCAGGTTCAGGTTCAGTTTGTTCGAGTATTAAATAAGGGATGACGTACCCTACATCTCAGCAAATAATGACATCTAAATGAATAATCTGATTGAACTATGGCTGTCATTTGCATTTAAATACCAGAATTTGATAAAGCGAGATTGCTTTAATTTGAATAACTTTTTATGCAGGTTCTGAAAACTTGAAAATTTTATGAAAATAAATACTCTTTATGTAGTTTAATTTTCTTAATGAAAACCTTATTGCAACTAAAACAAAATTTAAAAATAATTTAAGAAATTGGATTGTAGATTCATAAATTTCCTGTTTAGATATTTTATTGGACAGAAGGTCTAAAAAGTGTAGTAAAAATTTTATTTCTATTTTACAAGTTTTTCTTTTAAGAAATCATAAAAAATTTAATGCTATCCGTTATTAATTCTAAATGTTGTTACACTAATTCTAATTATTATTAATTTCAATCTAGATATCATAAAAGGAGTAAGAATAATCAAGCTGCAGGTACCTGAAGTGGCGCAACTCGGAAATCCAGTAGTCTTAGATTGCGATTATAGTTGGGAAGAGACAAAGGACGAAGGACTAGTGGTAAAGTGGTATTTTAACGAGGAAAGGATACCCGTTTATCAATGGATAGCAACGCAGAAACCCCAGGTTTTAGGTAAATGTTATCGTTACATTTTACAATGGAACTTAATTGAATTTAAGGCACATCACTTTTGGGAATAACTTTAATTACTTAATGGTTAAAGCTGCTTACTGAACGAAGGAAATTAAATTTAATTCGAAAATTCGGAAATGCTGGATTATTTAGGCATTTAGGCTGTCGTCCGGCTTTTATATTAATTTCTTTTTCGCACTCTCTGATAGCGAGCCTTTTTATTAGCTAAAATGTTACACTTTCCTATTACAATTTTGGTTTGTTCCCGTTTATTACATTGTCGAAGAAGAAAAGGCAACTGTAGGAGACTCGGGTCAACGAGAATAAATGAAAACAGACCTTTATGCTGACAAAGGGACTTTTATTAAAAAAAATAACTTCTACTATGGGCTTTTGTGTTAGAAACACATATTAATAAAAGGAATCTCTGGAGCTTGAATTTTGTTTATAAAGAAATAGAAACCACGCAAAACTGTTTCCGTAATATACAATATAACTAGTATACTTAATAGCAGTTCCTTTTATAAACCGAACGCTCGTGCTTCAATTCCGCTAACGGAACGGTAATATATTTTATTGGCCCGAAATTGAAACTCCCCTTTTGTTAGTTCATGTAACCAGAAAAGATAAATACAAATATTAGTTACCACTCAATCAATTGTTTCTTATCCAAACAATTTCCATGAAGCTTTTAACAAGCGCCGATTTGATCTCAACTACGCAATTATAAAAAAATCCATTCGTTTACAAAAGATGTTAACAAAATCAACTGTGAGCTTAATTGAAATTCCTAAGTGAACTCTCTCTGAGCTCTTATCAAAATTTCGAAAATGTCAAACAACCTTCGCGTCGTATAATATTACCTTCTATTTACAATAATTCCAGCAGGCAGCAAATATTTACAGAAGAAACCCAAAATATTTAAGAATGAACCTTAAAGTTGGTATCGAAACTTTTATAGATTGTTGCTACTTCCAGGTATCCTCAAAGGACGCCTTAACTTGGAGTATTCTGTCAGTCAAGATAAGAATAGCAAGCACAGAGCTCTTCATATCACAAAACCTGGCCCGGATTTGTCCGGGGACTACACATGCCTTGTATCTTCTTTTAACAATGAGGACCGGCGCACTAAAAGCATGCTGGTATTTGGTAAGTTTCAGAAATTGCTTTCACTTTTCTTGTTAATCCAACTTTGAAAATAACAAATAAAAACAAAAAGAAAATTCTACGACAGTAAAAATTTATTTCAATGAGAGTTTGTTTGTTTTGCTTTAGTTCCAGAAAAAAATCTCGATTTAAGGCAAGAACGTATCGGAGAAGAAACTCTACAAGTTTTATGTTCAGCCGAAGGTGTTTTTCCTAAACCTGATATGAGCCTTCTTATGGGTAATAGGTAAATGATTGATAGATGTCAGTATTGATTTTAATAAGCCCGTTGTTTGTTCGGATATTTTCATCGGCCTGCAATTGTTTGGAATCCTTTTAATATCAAATTTTCAATAAAAAGGTTATTGAAATTTATACTCGAAAAATTCCATTTACGATTATTAACAGAAATTGTTTCCAAAGTTTTAAAACACGCGTTTGATTGTTGTTGTTTTATTATCAAACATTTTTGGGAATAAAAGGAAAATATGTTATGTCAGATGTATGTTTTTGTAGTACGTGTTACGAAATGTTGGAAATACTTTTTTTTTCGAAATAACAGCAGAATCTAATTATTTTTCTCCTTTATTACCACTTACGCAATATTAGAACTGCTCTTAACCTTTCACTCACCTTTACGTTATTTCAGAAATGCTGTCATGACTACGAATAAAATAACGAAAAAGCACGTTTGCTTTTCTGGTAAATAAATACTGCTCAATTACAATCTCTAAGTAGATTAGGTAGAGTAGTAGCAAAAATAAAATCATAGCGAATCTACCTTTAAAATATGACATGCCGTGCTAGCTACTTTGCATTTATAAATATCCGCTCGAAAGCAAGCAATTATAGTAAATTCAAACTAGGCGCCATGGATTTTATGTAATCTTAAAAGAAAGTAAGACAAAAATCTTTTTCTATACATTTTATGTACTTGGATTTATTTTATTAAAGGTTAAAACGAGATTTTTACTTTTATACGTCGCTAGTAATTTTTATTTTTTATATTCCAACAAATACGTTATTCATCGGAGATTGTAATTCTTTATTTGTCGATGCTGATTAATTGTTTTCAAATGGGATAGTATATAAGGTTTTTGTGTGTTTATGAAGCTACATGATACCAACAAATATTGACATTTATTCGAAAACAAAACCATTTCTTTTCCAAATTCATTAAGCTTGTTGTTTTACTTCATGCGTTTCCTTTCTTTCCAAGATTTACTATCAAATTCCACTTTATCCCTCCTATAATATAGAATTCTAACTAAAATATGTTTTCTTTACCGTTCCTTAATTTGTTTCCTTTCTATAATTTAGGTATAGTAGTCACCAATACTAACTGTACAGGGTGGGTCAAATTGGTTGCCATTATGCAATATCGCGATATTTAGCTTATAATTAGTACTCATAATAGCAAAATTAGGTTTCGTGACCATAAGCTACTTTTTTATCCTGAATTTCATTTTGAAAAGAATATTATGGCCTGCTTTCAAAATCTTGATAAAAATGATTTTGCTCTAAAACCAACTTTTATTTATATCTTGAATATCTGAAAACTTAAAAGGCATTTTTTACTGCGGATTCAATTTACAATAACATATCATACTTAGTTTTGTGTCAGACTTTACTGATTTCGATAAAACCATAGCAATCTATATACAGAGTATACCAAAAAACGCGGAACACCCATGTTCCTTCGGCTTGCTCAAGCCGCGTACTAGCTTGCACTGCTGTACACTAATTACTTCTAGTTAAGAGCTAATCAGTGTACAAAGATGATAGCTGTAGAGCAAAAAGAAAAATAGTCTTCTGTTACGTCATGGCCAACACTGTGTGTTCCATTACAACAAAATCAATTGCATGACAGTCGAATAGAGCAATTAAACAAATTTTGTCACAATTAATGACATCAGAAGATGAAACGCTTTGTCACGGCGGGCAAAACCAAGAAAGGTTGCATTATGCCGGAGGGATTCACAAATAACTTACCATAAATTGAGTTAAAGCTCAATACAAGAATCTCACTCAGTACTCAAAATCACAAAGCTTTACTAACTGATTTTACACCAGTAAACTGCAATACTCTAATTTCTTTATTATGTATCTTGAAAAGAAAACAAAAGATGCTAAAGGCTTCTGTTTAACAATAACAATGGATTCACTTTAATAAAGTTAAACTTCTAAATGCAGTTTTAAATACGGGTATACTTTGCTGAAAAAAAGATATTTAACAAATTAGTTTCTTTCTTTTCCACAAAAAGAAATAATTAGACTAAAAGTACCTTATTTAATAATAATGTTATAATACGCAATTTCTTGACGCAGACGGCGGCCTGAGTGATCAGTAGCCCCTGCACGCTTTGATTCGTAAAGCGATTTACAAAATTACTTTTAATTACTCGCAGAGAAATGCCTGAATGCAAAGCTTTAGTATATACATTGATACCTAATTTTACGAGATTATGAACATGTGTTTTGTAATGTCTGTAACCAGACCCACCAGTTGCGACTGAATCAGAGGCCACCGGCTTTCTTTAATACGGCAAACGTTTTACACGACACTGACGAATTCAAGCGTCTCTTAACACAAGTCCATAACAAATAAAAACTAAATACTCAGTGTTCACTACATTGTTTCTTTAACTTGACGAAATCAATACATAACAACAGTTTTTCATGAAACTACCAAAACGACCAACACAAAAAAATATCGGGGCTATGAAAGTTCAAACACGGACAGCGGGAAAGTTTATAATAACTAAAAACACTGATTCCACGGGCACGCAGATGGTCATTTTACACAATTCTTCAAACAGAAGACAGAGTACGATCAATCTTCTTCACCTGCGATACGATACCTTAATTTGGATTTAATCCGTTAACTTGCGAATTCTAAGTCAGATCCGCCAAGATCAGCGGTTTATTTAACCCTATTAGAGCCCATCTCCTAGAGTTAACCAAAATGCACCACGGCAACCACAAAAAAAGTGAATTCGCACCCAATAATTGTTGTGACAAAACATCTGAACCCGACGTACACCTCACAAACTACATAAAGCGCATAACGCGCGTTGCTGTTCCCCGAAAAGAACAACCGGTCTCGTTAAGAAACCAAGTTCGACTCTGACTAGAAAAACTAATTAATTTTGCACATAACAAATTTGATACAATAAAAGAAGCCGGTTGTACACTGTACCAAGGAACCAAACACAGATGATGCATTGAAAATGGAAAATTGCCAAACGTGATTGTTTCAATTTAACACAACCTTTTGTAAAACCACACCTCAGCATTTCTTCTAGCAAACTAACCTTAAATATAAATAAGTTTTTCCCCGAATCGGCAGCGACAGAAAAATATACCAGAAACCTATAAACAATTTTGAACTAGAGTGAAACACGTTTTGACGATAAAACGATGTATCGAAAATCATAAATAAAGCCTGCCTAAAATTTTCTCACAACAAAAAAGATCTCATTAACTACAAATAAACATAAAACAGTTTATTAAACACATTTTACGATAAAATAAAATAATGAATTTGTATAAAATGCCAATATTCAAACGAGATGTTAAATTTAATGCTTAAAATGCACACAAAGATTCATTGAGTTCACAAAAAAAGATAGATCTGCACATAATTTCCATTGACATTTAAAATAATGTCACAGTTTATTACTGTCAATCGAAATTCTTGAGACGAAATATTTATAAAACGTTACTTTTCTTGTGTTACGAAAAATTTAAGTATCCTCAAGAATTATTTTTAAAACGAGAACAAAATGGGCGTGGCCGTATTACAATTCCAACCATGACAGTGCTAGACACATTCGACTAGATAGCCGTATCAAAATAACTCGAAAAAAACCTGTTTTTCAAAGAGCCCACATAACTTCGCAAAACGAAAGGAACTTGCGATAAAATCATAATGTCGACTATCTCAAAAGAGAAGATCCTCGAAGACTGGACTTAACTCACTGACTTTCTGATAACTAACTCTTTACGCACTCGAATTTGCATCAAGCGCACTAAAATTGCGCCACGTTTTAATTAGGTGCAACTGTATTACCCCTAAGTAAAACAAAAATGACAAAACAAACACCCCCGTCTGACACAATGGGATACTACATTCGTATTGAAACTCACAACAAACCAAGAAATATCAAAATTAAAAACCAATTTTATGCAGAAACCATGCATGATGGAAAGTTTAAATGTAGATTAGCCCATGTTAAAGCGAGCTTGACCTGGGACAATTTTCCTAGTCGATGTAATTCTAAGAAAACTAGATTGAAAAATAAACAAGACTGAATATATTCGCAATCTTGTTGAAATATAAAATTTTAAAATGATATCACAGCTTTTAGAGAGATGAGTGCTGCGTTGAATGCGTAAGGTATCGAGGAAGGGTACTTGGGCGCCAGATTTTATATTAGTTTACTCTCTATATGGTGGTGTCAACAATCTATCCCACAAGCTCACTGTGTCCAGATGACTGTGCAGTTGATGCTCCGTGAAACCTTCTCAAAGACGTTGACACTGTTAAGTTTATTGCAAATTGAAAGTCATAACATGCACAAAGTACTTTAACAAATAAATTAAAAAGATGATTGAACAAAGTATAGACGTGTACTTAAACCAGTACAAAATCAGCAAACATATTATACGTAATACGTTTCAAAAGAGTCCCTTTCTAGGCACAGTGCCATCTTGTACTTCTTACAGCACCATCTTATTCTAGAATGACAGACTGCACATCGTCATTGTTTCTTTAGTAGATAATGTGCGAAAGAAGCTTTTTCTACAGGTGCCGGAAGAGAACCAGAGCGAGATTTACTTGTTTGTCGTTCTATCATTCAAAGATAAGATCCTGTAAACATTTCCATGCATTGGTCAAAGTCAATATTGTCTACCACCACCACTTTTTTCCACGAATGTCTGTTATGTAGATATTCAGACACAGATCAGTTTTATCAACTCCGCTCGTTCTTGAACAAACATAGTTGTACTAAAGGGTTTTCCAATAAGAGGTGTTATTTTGAATAGCCCGCTATTTTGGTAGATGTCACTTTTGAAGCTATCATTTTTT
>VTPC01088928.1:0-10445 GCA_011009095.1 Ignelater luminosus
GGCTAGGTTTAAATGTAGAATAAATAAAAAGACTTAACAAGAAAGACACAGGCAAGAAAGATTTGATATTGATAAACTAAAAGAGCCATCATACAAAAAAACTACTTGAAAAGGAAGTAAAGAGAAAACTATCAGAAGAAAACAATGAAAATTCCTCTATAGAGGTTAAATGGAACTCATTAAAAAAAAGCAGTCACAAAAGCAGCGAGAAAGGTAGTAGGAGTAGTAAAAAAGAAAAAACAAGACTTCTGGTTTGATAACGAATGCGAGGAAGCCATCAAACAAACCAACGAAGCTTATAAGACCTATATAGCTAGACAAACAAGGCAAAGGGGAAGAAACTTAAAAGTAGCACGATGAAGAGCTGATAAAATATGCAGAAGGAAGAAACGAAGATTTAAAAACCAGCAGCTTTTAAACATGGAAAAGGAATTCAATGAGGATAATACGAGAAACGCGTATAGATCCGTTAAACGGCTGAGACATGGGTATAAACCACACACCGCACTATGCAGCAATGTATCTGGAGGAATCATAAGTGACAGAGAAGAATTAAAAACAACCTGTAGAAATTATTTTAAAAGCCTTTTGAATAGAGAAACAAATAATGAGAATGGAAGCATCGTGGTAAATCAACAACAAGAAGAAAGCCCAGTAGATCCACCAACAATCAACAAAGTTCAAAACGCAATTAGGGTGTTGAGGAATGGCAAGGCTCCGGGAATTAATAACATACCCTCGGAACTACTCAAATTATATAGTCGAAACCTCCTGAAAGCAATAGGTACATACTCCAATTGAAAAGATCTGGAGCGAAAAGTACATCTCTAACGATTGGAATAGATCTATACCTCCAGTGTATAAGAAGGCAGACCAGCTCTCCTGTCAAAACTATCGTGGTATATGCTTCTTAAGTACCGGCTACAAAATATTCACATATATACTTAAACCAAAAATTGCAACCCTACGCAGAGAACATCATAGTCAAATATCAGGCTTGAGGAAGGATAGATCCACCATCGACCATATCTTCACAGCTAAACAGCTACTGAATAATACATGGGTATGCGGTATAGACATCTACAATATATTGGTAGATTTTCGCCAAGCTTACTAATAGGACTAATACAGGCTACTGTGACAGACACTGAGGTTTGGGTCCGCATACAGGATCAGCTGACGGACCTATTACGAATCTCTCAGGATCTAAAGCAGGGCGATGAGTTGGCTCCTACCCTGTTTAATCTGGCTCTTGAACATATCATAAAAAACTTAGAGGTAGGAGGATCTAGCATATTAGTAAACAAAACCTTTTAACTAGTTGCATACGCAGGCGATATTAACATAATGAGCCGAACACTACGAGCTGCTGAAGAAACGCACGAACAACTAAAAAATAATGCAAATACAGTTGGTCTAAATAAATATAAACGCTCAAAAAATTAACTGCTGATTTAGTCACTGCAGAATCATAATATATGTAGTAAGTGCAACAGATGATAACATAGACACAGTGACACACAACGCGGAACGAAAGATGGAGAAAATCCGGAAACAAACCATTCCAGCTAATAAAGCATACTTTGCATTGTCTCATATATATATATATATACACCAAAATGTCAAACTACGTATTTACAAGATCATTATAAGATCTATTGTGATGGATACGGGGTATGGGTACTAACACAAAAATACGCAAATGCAATAAACATCTTCGAACGCAAAATACTCAGAAGAGTACTAGGTCCAGTACAAGAAAACGACTTGCAGAGGACGAGATATAACTGTGAATTATATCAGTATTATAAAGACCCATCACTTTCAGAATACGTTAGAATACAAAGACTACAATGGGGAAGACATATGGCCAGAATGGGGGAAGAAAGAATTCCAAAAAAAGTCATCAATAGAAGAATGCAAGGAGCAAGGCCTAGGGTGAGATGGGAAGAACCGGTAGATAAAGATTCCAAAGAAATCCTAAAATGTAAAAGCTGGAGAAGAAAAGCCAAAGACAGAGAAGGTTGGAGACAAGCACTAAAGGAAGACCAAGGCCCGACGGAAGCTGTAGAGCCACAGAAGAGGGAAAGCACATGATAACTAGCTATTGCTCTACATACGATGTCCTTTTTCTCATGTCTATAGAAAGCTGTTTGATAGCAATCTATACCTGGTACATTTTCCGGAAAATTTGAACTTTTGCCAAAACCAAAGATTTGTGTTGCGTGTAGGAATTGCTTCTGGGAGTCTTGTGTAGTAGTCAATTATTATAAAGCAGTAGCGCAATGTTCCAGTAAAGGTACATCGAGTAACCTTGTAAGGGTTGATGGTAATGAAATAATCATAAACTCTTTTCAAAAGGAGTGCTGATACATAGGAGCGGATTGTCTCACAGAGTGCTTTAATGCGCAGACAAGTCCTGACCTGGAAAAGACGATTGTTACCACAATAACGATGCCCTGGCACTATTTAAAATTATAAGAACGGTTTTGCCTTGCTTTGAAAGTTGTAGACTTTCGTTGCACCGTTTTGGTTAGTCAAATTTTGTAACGTGCAAGTCACGAAAAGATATTTACCTTATCACCACTGATAACGCTATAGCGCTTTGCTTCTTATCTAAGATTGTAATTTAAACAAATATTATTTTTGGTTTGTTCACAGACTAGTTGTAAAGCGCAAGGAGAGTTAATGGGCGCGCTTAGCAAACCCAACCGTTGCCAAGTGTTGAGTATGTTGACTAGTAGCGACTCTCTAAACGAATTTGTTGAGTAGACGCTGACTTACAACCGCTTGTAAATCATGTCAGCTGTTATTTTTCCGCTGAGATAGGTTGAGTGCGGTTAAATTTAGATTAACTCCAACGTATATCGTAGTGAGAGTATTAAGTGGTTGCGTTCAGAGAATCGGAAACAGTTGGAAATCATCAAAACTAAACATGTTAAGCGCTGAAGAGCGCTACTAGTCAACGGTTGCGTTCGCTGAACGTGCCCAATATTTTCTATATATGACAACATTTCTGCTACTCTGTAAATAAATAAATTGTGTTAAGAACTGGCCAAAAATTAAGATGATGAAATTAAATTAAAAAGGTCAACGACAGTTTTTGACTTCTAGTATTATCAAAAAAAAACTTAAATTTATAAATAGGTAGCAGTTTTTAGTCGTAAGTACAGTATTTGGGCATTAAAATTTTTTGAGAAATATTTGGTGTTTTCTCTGCACTTTTCAAGTACTAATCAAGGATGCACATGGAGACATTATTGGCACCAATGATGTTTATCCAACTCTTGACGTCTTGTCGGTCTTTTTTGAAGTGAGAGGAAAGCGTTTCTTCTCAGCGGCACCCTCCATGAATTTGAGGTAAAAACTGTTACCAAGAAATTCTCACCGTCTTGGGTTCTTGAAAAACTAACGCTTGCTATTAACTAGACTATTAACTATGAGTCCTAGATACACACTGTTTGAGTTTATAGTAACCATACCATACTTAAGAAGTTGTCGTCGATGCGACCAAAACAAATATCTGGGTCACTGAAAACACAGAACACTGAAAGATTTGAACGGTATTTGTAACTAGAAGTTCCATTGTCACTGCGGTAAATTGATTAAAAAGAGTTATTACTACTGTTTAGGAAAGTTCTTCTTTGCAGTCCAAATTGGACTAAATCTATTGCATCAGAACTATTATTGATATGAAGACCTGAAGACCTGCAGATTTGGTCCGGGTTTTATTTTAGTCAACCATAGCTTCCACACAGTCGCCATTTACCTGATCTTTTCTTAAGACACCAAATGCAGAGAGCTCGTCATGAGCAACATAAGCCCTGCTCAAACCTGTACTCGGTTTACTGTTTGACGTCTTGTAGTTTCTCTGGCGACAACTTGCAAAGTTTTTCGCTAATGAAGATATGATATAAAACGGATGGTAGATAAATAGTAGTCTGTTATGGCAATAATTGCTGTAGAAAAGTCGTGCAATATTGTTCGGTAAGTTGACAGATTTGTTTTAGTATTAAGCTGTTGTCTAAATGGAGGTTGGAAGTTCCACTATTTTTTACCATACGTTCCAATCAAACTGGGGACAGCTGTATATAAAACTGTTTCACTCAAGTGAACTTTTCTTTATAAATGAAGAACTGAATACCAATGGATTTGTTTGTAATGAAGAGACGGTTTCTATAAATTTCACTGTCGCCGAAAATCCTGTATATGCGACAACTAGCTTTATTTACTTTTCAGGTTGTGTACCGAAACGTAGATGATAAAAGTAAAGTAGGGATTTACGGTTTCAATTTTTACGTGGTCGATTGTTTTTACTGTGGCGATTCACATTTGACAATGCCCGTGACGGTTTCGACTGACTGGTGTCTATCTCTGCGTGTAAAAAGTTCCGTTTATATTTAAGTAAACTAGAAGATCTAACCTTCTGTATCCCGTTTGACGAATAATCCTAAGTAGCTATAGTGTACATAAAATAAAGAGATGTTATTCCACTACATTTATAAAAAAATATTTTACACTTTTTGTTTGTGCAGACTAAAGAAAGAACGTGCTTTATCTCCTCTTATGCTAAACATTAAAAATTTACATACAAATATTTAGGTGCCAACTACTAGAGTGTAAGAAACATGTGCGTATGATAAACCCCTGTAAAATATCCAATAACTGCTTTCTGAAAATTGCTGGGATATTTTTTTTCGCTTTGTTATTATTCTAACCAGCTTCACAAAATCAAAATTCAAAGAGAAAATTTAAAAAAAATTTCTTGTAGCAATTTTTTCAGCATGGCAGGAATATTAAACAAGAATAAGCAATAATTACGTTAATTCTTTACAGAAATAAAAAATAAAAAATAAAAATCAAGTTAGAGAAGCCAATCAGTGCCTGGGAAGTGAGTGTAGGCATGTTTTCTCAATACATTTCTAGAAAAACCTTTTGTAAGTTAGAAAATTAGTAAATCAAAAGATAAATGATTATTGATTACTAAAAACTAAAATGGCTTCCAAGATAACATAATGTATGAAAAACTTGATTTTTAAAATAATCCGTAAAATGTGTGGCACAAAATTTCGATAGCTTACTAATCTTCCCTGGCATGGCTTTAATTTAGATGGGATGAGGTAGCTTTAGAATAAAAAGTGATCTACTTGTTTTGTGTATTTACACCTGTTGTTTATTACTTCTGAAAAATTAAATTTGTTCAAGATGAACTTAAGAGATAATTAATATTGTGCGACAAATAACACTATTATTATCTTTTAGGTACGTAAATTTAATATTCCAAGACAAGAACTTCTGTTATTAATCTCTGAGCATTCTGACAATAAATACGTACAGCTGCTATAATTTAGTAATGAAAAATTGGTATGCTTTTTCAGTAACACTTGGTCACGTAAATTATAGTTTTCAATATTTCAAACTAATCTACTATTTAGTTTGATGATAATAATTTAAAATGAGAAGCAGGTGCGGAAGTGCTAGAAAGTTACATGGTCACAGATGTACCCATTATTATACTAAACCCTAAAAGAATGTGAATAACAGGATGTGGGAACGGACATATGTCATCGCCTTGTGCTATGAATTATTTACCTTTTTTATCGTTGTTCTTTCGAATAGTACCTACATATGTGCATTGATCTCTTTTGTACACAAAACAAACTTTAAAATAAGTAAAGCAAAAACTCGACTAAGGAAAAAGTTGAAGCTTTTCAATCTTCTCCCTTTGTTTTAACTTGGTATTTTTCAAAATTTGACATATATGTTAAAAGACGTGAACTGAATATCATATCGGTAGTGTTCCGACAAAAAGGTGAAAGCACTAAAACTGAAAAAAATGAGATTTCCGATTCAATGTATAAAATAATTTATTGAAAGCCGTGTGAGCAAAAAAATGAAAGTTCTCGAAATATATTGTTTTGAAAATACCTAAGAGTCCAGTTTCGTTTAGCTTGGCATAGCCCCACAACATTTGTATTTAGAAGTTGCATCTAGAATTATCCCAGGAGCCTAAACCACAATTTTAGTAATTTCATCTAAATGTTAAAGTTTTATTTAGCTAACTTTACGGTTAACTTAATTGCAATGCATTTTTTATTGGTTTCTATAAGAAGATAGCAAAAACGAGTCTTACAATTAGAAGTTTTTGTCAACATGAATTACTATAGGAACAGAAGAAAGAATAGGAAAGCAAAGGCTGCTATGCCGATTGTAAATTCTTTAGAAGAGATTTATTCTGCATTACATTTCGGTGAATTAATAAGTGGCGCTTTATGCACTTACACGAACCACGTATAACTCGTAAGTACTGACATTGATTGATTCATATGGTGGTGATCGCACGGAGATTTAAAGTAATGCATTCATATTCATGCAGCAGAATCTTGAATTTTATATATGCAAATCTATAGCCGGTGCATAGGTTTTTGAATTGAATATTGAAAATTAATAATTTTAAACACTTTCAAAAAAAAGGGGAATAAAAAACAATGGCTTACCAACACAAAACATATCAAACATTGAAGTAACTCTTTGAAGGGGTATATTATAATATGTACCTTGATTACTAAATTTATAATTTTATTAAAACGAACAACAGATTCATTCCAAACTAAACTTTGTTCCATAAACAATAAATTATTTGTGAGAATACTAAACATTCATGTTTAAATAACACCATACTCAATAATAAAATTATTATAAAGTAGGCAGTAGTAAATTTACAAATTTACTGTCCTCATCCTGTTATTTCGTCAAAATTAAAGATTTACGAAACCAACCGCGATTGTATTGACTTTTTGGTAGAGATTTTCAGTAATTTAAACTACACGTTTGAATTTGTTTGGGAGTATTAAAGACTGCATGCCTTGAAACAATGCCACATCAATATACATCTACGTGAAGCCAGCAACCGTGAGTAGCAACCAATTCTCTGCTGACTGCCGAATACCATAAACATACAGAACTATATATTGTAATGCAACACTAGAATTTATGATGAAACAGTCTGTTTGTCCCACTACGCTCAGAAGCTACAGTGTACCCTTCACTATCAAACGCTAAAGGTTGAATCTTTCGCAACAGGTTATCACGGAGTAACTGAGGTCCGATGATAAATACGCCGGGCGGCGTTGTGTCAAAGGGACTTAAAAGTACGAAGTATCCTTTAGTATCGAGCTGTAAAATTTAAATTTCTTGGAATCCAGGATTTCATTGTACATTGTTACGGCCAAAACCAGGAAAAGTGACCTTATACCCGTGTAAACTAAAAGTGTTATGCTCGCAGCAGCTAAAGCGTCGTAGAAGAGAAGGTTCAGAAACTAACCCAACACAAATTGGATTAGGATTCAATAATAAAATAATGAAAAAACTTCACTAATAGCTTTAAGATTTAAAAAATCGATATGGGCGCCAGAAGCCAAGTCGAGGTCATCACATTCGCTAGTGGGGCTCCGCACCAGCACACACTCTGTATAAATGTATTAGTAAAACGCCCTCATAACACTGAAGATTCTTTGATTTACCAATAAAACCTGTAATATCTTAAGATCTTATTGTATTTGCATTGATCAACTGGCTGCGGTTTATTAAACAAGTGTATACTGCAGATTTACACCAAATAATTCATTTGTGGTGTTAATTCTAAACGTTTTACTAATGAAACAAAAAAAGACTGTTTGTTCAGCACATCGTCTGGTTTACAATATCTGTACATTGGTTTCAAAAACACACATATGTTTTGTACTTTGCCTGAAATATTGAGAAACAAATAAGATGCTAAGATAATTTACACTCGACGATTTATTAAGAATGAAAAGAGGTATCATGAAAAGAAATTGGTATGGTATAAAGAGAAATTCGTAAATATATTATTATCAAGTCGTTAAATTTTGCCACGGTATTAAAAATTAAATTAAATTGCCTAATTTATGACTACGAACAGAAATAATTGTTAACAAAGTCACAAAGTTTTACTGACTGACTCTACAATAATAAAACGCAGTACTCTATTATCTAGATTATATATAATATTAAAAGGAAACCAAAGAAGCCGTAGGTGTTTGTTTAACGACGACAAAGAATTTAGTTCATTAACAAATAAGGCCCTAGTTTCAGCTCTAATTACAGGTACTCCTTTATGGTAAAATGCACATTTTAAAGTTATTTATATATATATATATATAGCTGATTTTATTCCACGAAAGGGAAAAATAACGAATGAAACTATTAAACTACAAATACCTCACAATAATAAACAATTGATACAGCATTGCAACCGAAGCCTTCCCGAGACTTGAATTTCAAGCAAAAGAAGCGTTTTCTAGTACATTTACTTAACGTGAACGGCGATCGGAGTGGTCAATAACCCTGCACGCTTTTATTCACTTGGCGACGCACAGAACTACTTTTATTCGTTCGCAGAGAACTGTTTTAATGCAAAACGCCGGAATGCACTTTTATGCTCAGTTTCACCAAACTATTAACAAGTGTTTATTGCTGCCAGTCTGTAAGAGTTTATGTTTTTTAAATTTAAATTCGGCGCGAAAGGTAGAGAGGGGAAGGGATGAGGAATGATGGGAAGATGGACGATGGGTGTGGTTGTGTGAAAAAAACAAAGGGAGAACAAGTAAAGATTTATGTAAAAAATACCGTTGTTGATATTTTAAGAGAAGAAAGGCCAGCCTACAACCTCAGGTGTGGGGTAGAGACGGGGTAAAGCAGGTGTAAAGACGGTAAAGAAAGAAATTAATGTGAATGTGCGTCGTTTTAAGCGGCGGTAGTGCAAGTAAAGGTTAACCACCAGAATATTAAGGCGGGGCGCATGACTGTTTTACGGCGTAGTGTTATCGTATTATGTGTTTGTGCTTTATGTTATGATTATGGAAAACAATAAAGAGAGCATTGTGGCACAGGACTTTGAGGACTTTGTACAAAGGCAACTAAATACAGAAGTGAATAATGATAATACAGAAGAAGCGGCGGGTCAAACCGAAGAAACCTTGAGGACTTCAGAAATGGACAGTAATGTAAATCAATTTATGCAAACTATACAAGCGTTAGTTTCTCAAAACACAGAAATGCTCCGGATGCTTCAAATAAATCAAACACAACAGCCAAGTAATAATGACGTAAAGAATTTTAGTATAATGCCTGATCTGTCAAAAACGATAGAGCAATTCGATGGGGAAAAAGGTCCCTCCAATGCGAGATTATGGCTGCAACAACTTGAAAGTACAGCACTTCTACACCACTGGCCTAGTGCATTCACTTATCAGATTGCACAAAATAATTTAAAAGGTGCTGCGAGGTACTGGTTTAAAAGTAGATGTGCCAAGTTAATTGACTGGAATTCCTTTAAGGAAGCATTTAGGAAAACATTCATTTTTGAAAAAAGCAAAACAGAATGTTGGCAAAGAATGCAAAATTGCATGCAACTACCAAAAGAGAATGTGGGTGTATACTTCCATGAAAAAGTTGCTTTACGTGAAGAACTTAATTTAAACTTCAATGAAATTAAGGAACAAGTTGTTATTGGTCTGTACTCAAAGGATTTAAGCAACTTCATTATATCTAGAAATAATAATGATGAGGATGATTTGTATCGGAATATTGTCAATTATGAGAGAATTTAAAATACAAGAAAAGGAAGGATCAACGAAAGAAGAGAGGCTGAGAAAAGCAAGAATATAAGAGTTCGTGAAAAACCTGAGGCAGATAGTGTTGCAAATCAAGTTCCAGAGCGGGCAAAGCAGCGACCATTATTGGACCGACAAGTTACATCAGTAAGGTGCTTCAACTGCAATCAAACAGGGCATATTTTGGCAGAGTGTACTAGACCAGCACGGACTAGGGGTTCTTGTTATACCTGTTGTTCAATGGGTCACCTTCGGAAAAATTGTCCTCGTATGCAAGCTAGTACAATTGTATCGAGTGCTTCTAATTCCAAAGAGAGAGGTGCTGCTTTATTTGTGAATCGTGCAACCATCAAGTATCCTTATCAAGCTGCTTATATGATCCCAATTTGTCTAGAAGTAGATAGGTATAAAAATTGTTTAAATTGTATAATGGATTCTGGTAGTCCAGTATCACTTATCAGAGAAAATGAAGTAGAGGGCCTGATCTGAATTTGGAGGATATACCAAGTTATAGTTTTGAGGGTATAAATAAATCTAAATTAGAGATTCTTGGCTCAATAGTTTTTAAGGTAGTAGTAGCTAATGTTACTGTTGATTTACAAATATTTGTTGTACATAATGATGCAATTCCTTATAAATGTTTATTAGGGAGAGACTTCATGTGTAATACAAATTTCAAAATTAATTTTACTGGTAATAACATATCGACTGAAACAGTAAATCATGAATCAAATATATTTCAAAATGCCTCTAAAGAATTATGAATGTACATTATGTAGATGAAAAAGAATTGCCAGAGCTTCAAATCAA
>VTPC01088930.1:0-24924 GCA_011009095.1 Ignelater luminosus
CTTTTCATCTGTAGTGTTTGCATTAAAGTTTTTTCCCATTTTCTTAGCTACTTCCTTCCAGTTAATAAAATTTTCGGAATGCATTTCACAAACTTTATTTGGATTGCCTGGCTAATTGCGACGGTACGTAAATCGGACCACTTTTTAGTACTCTTTTTTTCCCTCTCTATAGAGGCGTGCATGGAATCGTCTTCTTTTCAGTATGGCCTACAACTAAATATTTATGGTATGTGTTATGCTTTCAATATCAAAGTTCTCCACGCAATAGAGATACATAGAAAAGAGAAACTTTTTTTATTTTGCGCGACCCAATTATCGCTATAAAAGATTATGTTCTTTTTTTGCCCACTAGATGCTACTTCTTTTATAAATAGATATACGCAAGTAGTTATCTTATTGGCTCCTCGTACCTTCATGCCATAGATAATTATAACCCTGCTTTTCACATAAATCAAACAAGGTAAAATTAATAACATTTAGTTTTGATTTATAATAAAATTTGGCAACTTCATCTTGAGGCAAAGTCATGACAGCCTGTAAATCGAAGCAGCAAGTAATAGTATTTTTGTCTTTACTAGAAATATCTTTATCACGCTCTTTTTTTGCCCTAGAAAGTTGGACATCCTTTAGGTGAGCTTCATGTTGCTAGATAAGGAAAAGGTGGTCTTTATCTGATCGATTCTTATAGGCTTTACACACAGAACCCTGATCCTTTTTAGGCTTATGGAAACCGACGTTAAACCTGTTGTTAAAAACATGTTCGTACATAGGTTTCTTTACATAGGTCTTGCTCTCGCTTATGCACTTATCTTTATACAAACGATACATCATTATTAAGTTAAGAGAGCCCTCTAAATATTTCTTTTTAGTTCGAGAACGGCAATAGTGGGACTTGATTCGGGGAAATGAGTTTATATGTGCCACAACATCATCAATTTGTTGTTTCCCAGTCTTATTAACATGATTATTACGTGTTCCCCTTCTTTCGCCTTCCACGTGCCATGTCTCATTTGTTTTTGATATCACGGTCATCACTGCATTATTGGAAACGTCCAGTGTAGACATAAAAAAATTTCTGCACACCCTAATTTTTTTCTCATTTACTATAAAGTGGTACGCGTTGTTGATGAGACGTTTTCTTCCACGGTCTTTTCTTTTCGATGAGATAGGTGTTATACATTTTGACATAAAGTCTCTTTGACGTGTTTTATCTCCCAGAGAATAGAAGTTTTTAAATACTAGCTCTCTATAATGTTAGTTAATTTTTTCGTTACAGTGAAAGGTACAGTTATTGCATGGAAGTCTAATCTTTTTTGCTCCATGCAGCTTCCAATTCCGCGGTTTTCTTGTTCTTTTCTTCGTTAGAACTCTATCTTCAGTTACTGGTTCACGTATCCTTGTCTATTTCAGGAGTTTCGCAGTTGTTGTTATCAACCGACAACTCTACATTACGTAGCAAGGCGGATGTTTTCTTAGAAGTATCATCAGGATCGATGTTAGAATCGTCTATGATGTCGTCTGAGTCATTGAACAACAAACCCAAATCATTATAATATTCGTTAAGAGCATATGAGACTGTACTTGGTATGTTATCATCTCGAATTGCAGGAGGTGATTCTAAAACAACAATAATATTACCGTCAATGTAGCTTTCCACTTCCTACTAAAATTAAATTATAAACGTACTGTTAGAAGCAATACATACTGATTGTGTAGAAGTACTTTGACTTACAGCAACGGTATTTTTTAAACAAAGGAAACTTTTGAATTACAAGTGAAAACCACAACATACTTAACACATACTAAAAAGCAATGCACTCTCTTATCTATTACGTAATTCTCTTGAGTTGATTTAACTTGGGCTAGAGCCATCATCAACTTTCCTCTGCTAGACATATTTGAAGAAATATTTTATGTTTAACAATCTAATGCACAAAACATAACCTAGCAACCAACGTGACAAAAATAATATTAACCGGCAGGTTTCGTTGCAGTCTTGTTCTAACTTAACACTGAAGTCGGTGTCGACTTGCGTGCAACACTGAGATATCTCATCCCTGTTGCATTCAAGGTTACCTACAACGTTGAGATATCTCGCTGTGGCCACAAATCAAGTCGAAATGTTTTTACAAGTTAACACTGATTTATTTCACATAGCAGGTACCTGACAATTAGCAGAAATATCCCACTGTTATCATAACATTCCTTGAAATATGCCATATATTATGTGCTAGATATCTCAAAATGCGATTTTTGGAAAGATATCTCACCGTTACTTTGATGTATCGAAATGGTGGGCACATTGAACAACTTTTGTAAAAGCTTCTTTACTCTTAGTAAAATACAATTTCTTTTTCTTCTTCTTTTTCTTCTTTTTCTTCTTCTTCTTCTGTTCCTTAAAGCCCTTTCAGGCATCGGAGTGAGATTTCTGTTCCTTGTAATAATTTTCAGTTAAACTGTAGTCTTTCCTTTCTCACAACTAGTTTTAAAAAATTTAAATAGAAATAATTCCCACTTTAAAAATGTTTTAGTCAATGTTTTTCTAACATCTTTAATATACCATTCCAACAAATTTCAAAAAAGTTCTTAGGATGGTTTTTTATTTTCAAAACAATGTGTTTTTACCCAAAAGAAATAAGAAATAATTGTTTTTTTGCTTAATATTGTCTCTTAGACCTGTATTACACTATGAAAAATTGTAGAAAAACTTAAAAAGAAATTTTGCCAAATTTCCGAAAAGAATTTTTGGTATATTGTTGCAGCTTGCTCTGTATGCAACTTGTACAAAATTTTCTATAAAATTTTTGACGTGCGCTTGCGCGTTTTAGGCATTTTTACACAGCTGTTTTGTTTAACCTTTTGTCCACCTTGTCTCAGCTGATTTCGATGTGCGCATGAGTTCGGTGCGCATTTTCTCGCAGAAAATTTCTACTTTTTAGAACATGTTCTAAAACTTTTGGCTCAACGAAATTTCTACAAAAATTTCTATGCAAACTCTGTTTGCAACGATCTAAAAATTTTTAAAAAGTAATTTCTATGACATTTATTAGAGACTTTTTCATAGTGTCAAACAGGTCTCAGATCGATTTTTTTTTAAAATGTGCAAGCAAAAAGACTGTTCTTTCCCTTGTGACCACTGGTAAAGTTCTTCAACACGTACTCAACAAACCTATGAGGAGCCCAAGGTTTGTCTTGGTCTCCTAATTTCACCCCAAAGTATGCAAAATATACTTTTTTTTACGAATTCTGTAATGTTTCTTTGTTGGTTCTTTACCGTAAAGTTTCCTCAAATATAACGAAAAGAGTCAGGCGCATTGCACAGCCTCTTGATGACACTCAAATTTAATTTAATAAAAACTTGTAAAATATAAAATAAATTAGAGAAATTGTCACAAACTAATTACACAAATGCGCATCACAGTTGTAAAGAAGGTACTGAACTAAATGTTTTGTCTAGAACAGACGATTGTGGTGAGGAGGCAGAGACGTAGTGACAGGAAAGATCAGACACATTGCCTTGACATGAAAGTAATTATATATAGTTGTGTGATAAATTTATTACTGTTTTTTTTTCTTTATCAGAAATCTACTATATTCTTATCCAGAATATCAATTTCTTGCGTCATCATAAGTAAAAAAAAAAATATGATTGGTTATTTAAAGGGCAGTTATACAGAATAATACTCTACAATAGGCCAAAAACCACAAATTGTGAAAAAACCTTACGTGATTGAATTTTTTAAATACGTTTTTCTTTTTCAGCACCAAAAGATCTATTGAAATCACTAGATAAATGCCAGACAACTTAATCAACGCAGACCTGTGAATTACTCTATAAGGTCTATCATAACGAATAATTACCAAAGAACTTAAAAAGAGACAGCAGGAAACTTTACTGTCAACAGGCTGTTTACCACCGGGGTGCAGAAGCAGACCGCCTGTTGGAATGCCACGATTTACTTTCTAAAGCTGAAGATAACTACATCATAGTATCTTCAAAAAGGAATAGGCAGCTAACAGCCTTGCAAATTTGTTTTAATGTAAATAGTATTCATGTAAAGTCCGTATCGCTTACTACTGTAAAAAAAGCGCTTTGTGAAAATTATGTCCAAAGTTGTGTAGCAGTCAAAAAACCATTATTAAGGGCTGGTAATAAAGCAAAAAAAACTTTAGTGAGCTCGTAAGCATGAGAGTGGATAATTGAATATTAGAAAAAGGTACTGTGGACCGAAGAGTCGAAATTGGGAATATTTGGCTTGTAACGGTCATGCTTGTTTCGTTACATGTGTGTATATCCAATCTGTACCTTCGGTGTGTTCTCTCATCAGAGAGACGTTTTAATATTATTGAGAGCACACTGAGGAGAGGTTGACTATTTGTTTTGAAACTTCTTATTGTTGAAATAAATTTAGGGTTAAGTAATTTTTCTAGTTCAAATTATTGTTGCAAGCGGAACACAGGGTATAATGCTTTCAACGTTTACTTTAAATTTTCGCAGTACGTTGAACATTCACAGCTGTGACTTGTTTTCTGGTAAATTCTTCTTCATTATAGATCTTGTTAACAATTTGATAAAATTTGGATTTTCTTACCACGATTTAGTGATTTGTATATTGAATTTCATCTTTAATAAATCTCATCTTAAAAACTTTGACATTTGAATAAGTGGCTAGGTGTTAATTTTGGTCATGTAAATCGTGCTTGTTCATTTTTCCAAAGGTAGCCCATATGTGGCTGATCTTTTGTTTTTGGTATAACCAAAATAAATTGAAGTGAAATTTCTTACCTGTTCATTTGTACAACTTATTCGTCCTCTTTTTTCTTTAAATTTAATGTATAATTATGCTAGAGTAAGAGTTGTAACTTTATCGATTTTCACTTATCTCTTACTCTTTCATAATGTGGTTTATTCAGATTTTTTTATTTCTACAGTCGTCTCAGGTTAAGTTAAAATTTTTTTAATTTTTCAAAAACCGGATCTCCCAGTAGAGAAAGGGTTGGCATTTGGAACTCGTGCTAAAAGCTTTAGTGAAACGGTAATCGCCGTCGGTGACGTTTGTCACGTTACTTTGAAGGATGTTTTAAATTTCTCCAGTGTATCCGGCCTCAATCAAGCAAGGGTAAGCGATCTAGGGTTTTGTCTTTCTAAGTTTCATTGGAAACTTATATTTTATCTAGCTCGTTCCGCCTCCCGACATTTCTATTAGAGATGAAACGGATATCCGGTAACTATCCGGTATCCGGCCTATCCGGCGGCCTAAATACTATCCGGCCGAATACCGGATAACTACTAGCACCTATCCGGCCGAATACTGGATTAAAAAAAATATTTTTAGGTAATTAATTGCTTTATTTAGTTAGTATCACTTAAGAAATACAATCAGTAATCACCCAATAATTCTACAACTTAGAAAATGAATTAGTACTCATACTGCACTAAGGGCAAATTATGGTGAATGAATACCAATTTCTCTGCATTAAGAGGTAGTAAGCGGTTTCGCTTGTCTTCGTAAATAAGGCCAACTTCAGAAAAAAGTCTTTCGCTGTACACACTGCTGCAAGGTGCTGAAAGATAGATTTTGGCAAACTTTGTTAAATTTGGGTATTGTTTAGCATTAGCTTCCCACCAAGAATAAGGGTCACGATTGCGATCAATTCGCACTGACTTAAGATAAAAATCAAGCTCACATGCTATCGCGTTTCTTTCTTCACGTTGAACCTGGCTAGTATTGTTTTCATTTGCTACCTCATCAAAGCAATCCCAAAACGTGTCATGAGCTTTGCGAGATACAGCTGACTCTGTCTCTTCTCCTCTACTTTTTTTAGCCGGTGTTGAAGATGAACTGCTACTGGAGGACTCTTCACAAGACATTTTTAAATATTCCAATAGAATCTCTTGGCGCGCTCTTTCAGCATCAAGCACCCCCAAGTAGTTTGTTTTGAATCTCGGGTCTAGGTAAGTTGCAATCAAGTAGTTTGAGTCTTAACTTATGGAGTTAAAACGAGTTTCTAATTCAGCTTTTAACGAGACCCGCATATGTGATAAATCAGGAGTTCTTTGCTCAGTTTCATCTTTATCTAAGTATTTATTTAAAGCAGCAACGTGTGGTATTACTTCCGACACGCAGGATAGACCAGAACTTGTTATTTTGGTTATTTCTTCGAAGGGCTTTAATAAATTGATACATTGCTCCATTAAACTTTACTGTTGAGCTGTCAAATTGATGAGTGTATCGTGATCAGTAACATACAATGATATGGCCCGCTTTTGTTCTAACAAACGTTCAATCATATAAAAAGTGGAATTCCACCTAGTGCTAATATCTTGCACTAACTGATGCTCGGGTAAATTTAGCTCTTTTTGAATCCTCAGCAGTTTTTCTTGAGCTAAACCTGAGTGATTGAAGTGCGTCACAAGTCGCCTTCCAGTAGCAATCATTGTTGTCACTTCAGCCTGGACTTTGAGCGACTCATTTATAGCTCTTTGAAGCGTATGTATGAAGCATCTAGCAGAATCGTACTCAGCCAAACGAACACCCTTCACCATATTAGCGCCACTATCATGAATGAGTACATGTATTTTAGGGTGCTCAATATCCCAGCGGTTCGCGACAATGTTAAGCTCCTTTGCTATATTTTCTCCTGTGTGTGAACCTGAGAAAGGTTTCATTGCCAGAACTCCGTGTTCTAGTTTAAATTCAGGTGATATCCAATGAGCTGTGAAGCTCAGAAAGCTAGCATTGTTGTGTAAGCAAGTCCATATGTCAGAAGTTACTGAAATAGCGAAAGCATTCGAAATGTTATATTTAATTTTCTCGTAAATTCTGTCATATATGGTATGTCAGGAATGAATTTTTGGGTAATATAAGTCTGGCTTGGCAATTTATAGCGGGGTAAAGCTTGTTCTAAGAGTCTGGTGAATCCGGTTCTTTCTACTATGGATAATGGCTCGTTGTCTAGTGCAATCATTTCGGCTACTAAATAATGGTACTTTCTGGCTTTAGCGTCATTTTCGTCTCAGAGCAATTTCCTTTCGAAAGATTCTGTCATAGTCAATTGCTTTTTTGTTACTGAAGACGAACTTGTCCCCGGAATGGCTAAATGAATTGTAGTAGGCACGACAGCGGCATTGTCTTTATTCAGTGCACGGAATTCATCTGGATGTTTTGATTTTATGTGATGTTTCATGGCAGAAGTACCTAGAAAAAATTAGATTATAAATAAGATACCATCAAAAAAACTCTGCTATAAATAGACTTTAAATAAATGTAAATGTGCCTAACGAATAGATAGATAGATAGATAATCAACAAGTTACAATTAAAAAAAAACCGAAAGTGACTTCATGGCTTTCGCGGTCAATCAATCAATACCTATCGTAAAAAAAAACTAAAAACTTCGAAACAAATTAATTACGTTACGAAACTTGCAAGATACTTCACTCGATAAAAAAAAGAATTGCAATTAGATACATACCTGCTTTTTTCCCTTCGCCGCCACGAGAAATTTTAACATTGCATAATAAACAAACAGCAAACTTATTATTATCACTGTTTATATCAAAATATTCCCATAAAGGCGATTTTTTCTTCACCGATGTCATTTCTCGTTGTTAAATCTTTTTAGAATTATAAAAATACTTCAGATAACAAGAGCACAAATAAAATAATAACCTAAAACGATCACGCACGTGTCTGCACTGCAATCAATACAATAAGTCAATGAATGAAACAATTGTTAACTTCACTTATCAACGAAAAGACCCGAATTGGGCCGAGTCCACCCGATCGTTCGCGCGCCGCCTACGCAAGCGTGCTTCTTGCGATGCACCAAACGGCAACGTTCCGCCGAATATCCGGCTATCCGGCTACAAGGTTGGGCGAATATCCGGTATCCGGTATCCGGCTAAACTGCTATCCGTTTCATCTCTAATTTCTATGTTTTGTTAATCATCGCTAATGTCGGCTTTAGAGGTCGTTCGACCTCTCTTCAGCCAGTAGAGTGGTATTGATGGATGCTGGTCGCAATGCTCGTCGCTTAGATTGATGGTGGTTTGATTTGTCTTCGGCGTTGGAGTTGGAAGCAAGGCAGTGAAGACGGCTTGAGATGCTGAATTTCGTATTGTCGTTGGCGTCGCGGCGGTTCTTGAATTTTAAAGTTGATGGATATCGGCGGTCTTGATTTTCGGATTTCTTGATTGTCAAATTCTTTGGATGCATTTCTGTAAACGACGGCACTGTGGAGATATCGTAGATGGTAGAGCGATAACGGCGTTGGAGTTGATCTTAGTTGTGGAAAGATGGAACGTTGGTGGATAAATAAGATTGATTAAGGTAGGTATGGTAAGGTTGATAATTGATGGATTTGGAGTTGATTGATTAAATATGATATTGGAATGAGGGTGGGTGTGGTCAACGGTTCTTCTCAGAAACACAACCCAACACGGTTCGCGCCGTGAGAGGATTTAGGAGGGAATGGGATGGGAGAGGAAGAGGAGCACCAATGCTGTAACTGACGGAAGCAGAATTTCAGCAGCTGGAGTTGGTGATACCGCGAAGCCTCAGGCGCGAATATCAGCCGTGGAGTCCTGGAGTAATGAAGATGACCTGCCTCCCGTTGTTCACCAGTAAAAATTCATAAAATTTGCTATGCAAGTAAATTTTTTTAAATTACATTTAATTCTAAAATTTAATTTTTACTTAATTTACTTAAATGCGTTTTTCCGGATTTATAATTAATTGACTGTTTGGTTGTTTCATTGTTTAACAAAATTCGTTGTTACTTTTAACACTGTTTTTTATAGTAGGAATTAAGAAAACTTAGAAAGCATCTTTTAAGAGGGGTAGTTTTTTATGAGTATGTTATAGATTCTACGTTTCACAATTACAGCGATGTAGTTCCTGGAATGGCTTTTTTGGTAAGTCAGTTTTTGTGTACCCTAAATTATCGCTTCTTAAGTGGGTTTTGTTTTTCTTGGTATTACTTTGTGTAATTATAAAGTTTCTAGATAAATTCTTGATATTGTTAATAAACATGCAGTGACCTCCACAGTCATCCGATCTTAATGCTATGGAGTTACTTGGGAACAGCGAAATAGGAATGTAAGAAAGTGCTGTCCTTTATTACAACAGCAGCTTTGGAAGATTTTGCAAGAAACGTGAAACAATTTACAACCTGAGATTCTTCAAAAATCGGTACTAAGAATGCCACGTTGGGTACAGAAGGTAATAAAAGTCATAGGTGGTTGGTTTGATGAAAAAGATGTTTAATGGTTTTATTATGTAATCTACTAGTATCTTGTTAGTTTTGTCAATTACTTTGAGTTGTAGAGTAGGTAATAGCTGTGTGATTAGTTACAATATGTATAATAAAGTTTTACATGCTCAGTTTTTGTCTTTCTTCATCATTTTGTTAGTGGTCTTAGACTCTTGACCTGCAGTGTATATACTACATTTTATTGGATCCTCGAAACTTACGATGTGTAAAACCTTTTGTCACCGGAAACACAGGAAGTAAAGTGCTACAACAATATATGTACACTGTTTTGAAAAAATCATTTAGATCCCGAAACTCTTGAGATGGTAATGCACTTACTGTAAATTTCATCATCGATTTCAAAATGAAAGCGAAACGATTTGCGAGTATATTATGGAATTAAGAAAAATGGCAACAACCTGTAATTTCAAAAGTGTTTTGTCCACAGCACTGAGAAATCTACTAGAGATAAAAGGAGAAAAGACTGTGGTTACTTGCGTTTTACCCCTATCTTCGAAATCATCAACGTTGTTTACCTGTTTATTAGGCATAACCCACGGATTCTTTTGACTTTTTTATATAACGAGTTGCTGCTGCACAACTTAATTTGGTCCCTGGGGGGGGATACACAAAAATACAGCTTCGTGACGTTAAACATACGCAGTACTCATCTTAAACACGCAGTGATCACTACCCCAACTATACCGGGACTGGCTAGTTACTGTTAACGCGTCTTAACTTTAGAGTAACAGATCCACTACCTATTTGTCTAAAACTCGCTTTACTACCCCTTGAAACTTCCAAGAATTCGAGCCAACTCTCTTGTGTTAAAGACAAATTAGTTATAAAAATTCTAAATTAAATACAGGTGCGAATGCATTTTAAGACTCCTAGTAGTTAAGAACATCAATGAAGGTACATTAAAAGAATCTGAAAGATTTGAGATTTTTCAAATACAGTCATTACCAATTACTTTAGATAAATTAGTAAAAGAAACTATATTAGATGCAGATCCGTTATTGTTGCTTTTACAGGAAGATGTATGCGTCCTACAGGTAGTGAGATTTGGTAGATCATTTGAAGTAGAAGGTTGAGTAGCTGCACAAAATTTTATGGGGTCAAAGAAATGGAAATCTAGAAGGGTAGTAAAAAAATTGGATTTGCTTTTTATGAAATAATTTTAGACGATGGTCTAGTATGGCCATGATATGATATGATGGGGAGAACATCTCGAGCAGCAAAAGATTGGTTATGATATTATCGTTACTGAAAACGTGATGTTTCTAAAATAAAATCAATCTAAATATTGTTCAAGAGAGTGCAAGCGTTATGACAGTTTAGTTACACCATGAAATACAGTAAGACAAAAAGAAGCAATCCTAGAAAATTCTAGTTGTGATAGGAGTAGTCCTAGTAGTACTGTGAGACGTAACCAAAGAACAGAGAAACCTGTGGCTAGGTAAAGAACTTAATATACAGTCAGCTCTTCTACTGAAAGTTTATCCCAATTAGTCGCTTTTCGTTGGACATACATAGTTTTATCTACAATCAATCGTAGAATGTCGTCCAACAGCACTTTGAAATGTGCAATCTTTTTATCTGGATTGGTAAACATTGCATTAACCTTAGGATCTCCATCAAAATCTACGCATAAATTGTCAAAGTAGGTAGAATCATGGCCCCAAAGAAACTCACTTATTTCTTTTCTCTGCCTCGATGTCAGCTAATTTGATTTTCTTTTCAGGCGTCAAGTTTGATAGTGCAAAAGTGGAAGATGTTCCATCAATAAATTAAATTCGTTCATCAATGTTACCCGCAATGTTATTCCTAGAGGATGACGGACGTGATCCTACATCAAGGCAGATGTATTTTTCCACAGCTTTTAGATCTGGTTAAGCATCTGAATTACATTCTTCATCTAGTAGACTATACAAGTAGTTAAGGGTTTTTTCAGTTTGTCTGGGGTGATTTATATTTCACATAATGAATAACGTTGTACTTCATATTTTGCAGAAACTATTACCCCTAGCCATCTAGAATAAATAGCAATTCACGAGCACTATACTAAGATACAAAACTACAAACATAGTTAAGTATCAAATCAATCAAAAACAACTAATTGATACCTTTTCGCAACATAAAAGAAGTATTTTTGCAATAATGACACAATTCGACACTCGTAACCTTAACAAAACGTCAACACGCATGGTAAATAAGCAAATGCAACAACCAAACAAGCTTTGCCGCTATTTGTTTGTGGCTTGGGATATATATGTGTTGAACCTGAAAGGCCGACAACTGATAAACTGTTTACTCAAGCTTCCACTGTTCCGGACTCTCAACAAACGCACTACATTTCTCATCCACTTGGGTAGCTCTATCATCGTCATCACTAACGCTCTAACCCCAAACCCCGGATTTTATTGCCGTTCTTGTTACATCTGACCACCTGATACTTGTCACTGACTCTAGCCTACTTTAGGTCCAGATCCCTCAAAGTACTCGTCGCAGTAACTGGAACAATCTCTGAACCGCGACATCATAAGTCTCACTTATAAGGAGGAAACCGCCGAGGCACTTGCATAAATGATTTCCTCACTTGCAGAACTCACTGCCACTTGTCCCCTGCAGCCCTCGTTCTGCTCACCCTAATATTTAAGTGTTGCCTCCTCTGTAAATACTTACCTTCCGCTTGTAAGGGGGTAATAGTAGTTCTGATATGCAAATCAGGAAAGTCACTTACAAACCGAACATTTTTCAGGCCCATCTCCCTGCTTAACATCGTAGATAAAGTCTTCAAAAGAAGATTGATAACTGAACTCCGAGTACATCTAGACGCCCACAATCTCCTTTTAGAGCATCAGACCAGATTGCGATCTGACAAATCGACTACAGACTTTATCCCACGGCGTCCCAGTAGACATCGAGAAGGCTGTGAACAAGATCTGGCACAAGGAAGTTTTCTTTAAGCTCAGAGCCGCCGAGATTCCCACCTGCTTCCTTCGGTTAATCAGGAGTCAGTTTTCCTGGACATCGTCCAGCAGTGCAGGGGCTGCATTTCAAGCTACAACACACACGTGCAAGATTTGCAGCAGATTACTTTACGCTTCCACTCTTTGAAGGAAGTACACGGCAGAGCGATAATTCTCACTATAAATGTTCGCCTCAAATTTATAAAAGGTCTCTACGTGAGTACGTCGCACGTGCTCGATATTCTAAGAACTCTACTTTGCACGGAAAACTGAAACAGAAACTCAAACGTCAGTCTTCCGTTTTCATGAGACGTGGCGAGAACTTTATTCTGGTGGTGGTAGATACCGATAAGGGCTCAACCACTTTTATATGCGAATTCACGTAGCGACGTAGACAGTGGTTCTTGCGCTACATTTGTATTCGGGTAGTCCAGGAAGTCCCTCATGACGATTGTTCTCACTAGGCTTTCACCGTGGTCTCCCCTAGCAGTCAAGACAATAAATTCTTCATCGCAACGTCTACACCACCAGCATAATACAGATAACCTCTCCACTTTTTCTCCACAACAGCAATAAAAGCACCGTTGGGTCGTGCCCTCAACACCGTATCAAGTCGTCACAACACATCTCGATTGCGTGCCATCACAATACACATAACGAGTGTTAACTGCATCAAACTTCTGTGTCGCTTTGCAACTTCCAAACAAATAACCTGTAACGGGAAAAAGCTGGAAAAGTATCCTAAGGCCCGTTACGGGTGACGGAAGATGTTCAATCCCGTAGCTCAAGCCGAAAACGGGGTGTTCTTAGCTAAACTTACCTTTACCAAAAAGAAAAAGAAAGCTTACACAACCAAAAACTCTTAACAGGTTCAAAAGATGTCCAAAACTAAGGGCGCCAGAAACTGAAGGTCGTAGGAATCCAACGGCTAGTCCACGCAGTTTCTCGTGAACTAATACCCTGTATGTAGGTTCCTTACAAAACAACACCATGTATACAAGTGGCTCTATAAAATATCACCCTGTATACAGACAATTCTGTAAAACATTTACAATGAACACTTCATTTATTAGAAATAATCTTGCAGTAATTTAATTACGCTTCGAATTCTTTAGTTGACGCTTGTAATTTTTAACAGAGGAGCTTAAGTGGTACTCCCATTCATTTGCCAACAAAAAGTCAATAACAATAAACAAAAGAATTTTGTATTTAGGCTGTAACTGGCTGGTCACGTATAAACAAAAGAATAATACTTGATTTCTCCAATTTTCTTTCGTTTAAAACCGCTATTCAGGAAGCACCAGAGTTCTCGCAACGTTGTGATGTTTCACATACTCGATCGGCAGCCCGTAGAACTTGGATTTCAAGAACGTTTTTAAAGTTTAACATGAGGTTCTCACACACTATTGAATTCGAGCGTTTTTCTCTTTAAAAGTTACTTTAAATAAACAAACAACTTAATTTGTAGTGTCCACTGTACTATTTTACAACGTAGCCCACACAAACAGGTGGTTTTCCTTTCACAAAATGAACCAACATTTAGGGACCAACTGGATTGATGTTATTTGGGAGACCCCGGAAGAAACGTAACCACACAGGATAAATTTAAAACCATAGAACAACCCTTGCTTGTCACTTTACGCGATCCCAACTATATTTGTTGGACTAACGCGGAAACACCGTTTTCCACAAACTTAAAAATTGATAGGTAATACCTTTTAGCTTACGAGTTAATACTTTTCATCCGCTATCTTTAGCGTAAATACAACCCTTTAAAAGGCTCATCTTTTAGGGTTCACCAAACAACTATAGTATTCCACAAAGAAATAAACAAATAACTCGTAGCCGCAAAATTGTTGTGAACAAGCCGATAACGTTCGTGCTGTACCAAACCTGACCAAAAAACGGACGCGGCCCCATTCACACTCAATTACAAGAAAACCACCGGGAATCTTATGGGACTTGAAAACTTTCCATTCTCTCCCATTTTTGATGTAAATCTGGCTCAAGCAGGGTCGTGCGACCGCGAATAGTGCAAGCCAAAATACTACGAAATTGAAGTTTATAAATACGAGGGTGGTCTGAAAAGCTTCCGACCTAACAAAGATACAAGACATTTTATCTGACAATTTTTTTTTATTTTTCAACATAGTCTCCTTGTAACTCCACACACTTCTCCCAGCGATGCTCCCATCTCTGTAACCCGTCCAAATAGTACTCGGCATTTTTCTCTGCAAAATAATTGTTCGCGAAGGTGATTGCCTGTTCATTTGACGAAAATCTTTGTCCTCCGAGCGCAATTTTTAGATGAGGGAACAAAAAGAAGTCGCTTGGGGCTAGATCTGGTGAGTAAAGCGGATGGTCAAGCAGTTCAAACCGTAATTCGTGGATTTTCGCCATGGCAACCGCTGAGGTGTGAGACGGTGCGTTGTCTTGGTGAAACAGGATTTTCTTTTTCTGCTAATGTGGCCGTTTTTTCGCAAGTTCTGCCTTCAGCTTGTCAAGTAATGATGCAGAGTATGCTCCTGTAATGGTTTTTCCTTTTTGAAGATAATCGATTAAAATAACTCCATGACTGTCCCAAAAAACAGTCGCCATCACTTTCCCAGCCGAAAAAACAGTTTCTGCTTTTTTTGGAGACGGTGCCCCCTTTGCAGTCCACTGTTTGGACTGTATTTTTGTTTCGGGCGTATAATGGTGTATCCAAGATTCATCTACAGTAATTAATCGGCGCCAAGACTCGGATTTATTTCGCCTAAACTGCGCCAAAAGAGCGTTGGAAATATTCATTCGAACACGTTCTTTTGTCATGTTGATAACCTCTGCTATCTCTCTCACTTTAATTCGGCGGTCGTCTAGCACCATTTGGTGAACTTTGGCGATGTTTACGTCGGTAGTTGCAGTTTTTGGACGTCCCGAACGTTCATCGTCTCCCAAGCTCTTACGGCCACGTTTAAATTCAGCAGCCCAAAATTTCACTGTGGTAAATGATGGTGCAGAGTCCCCATACACAGAATCCAACTCATCTTTTATTTGCGAAGGCGTATTGCCTTTCAAAAACAAATATTTAATGACAGCTCGATACTCGATTTTGTCCATTTTCACAAAAAAACTCACATCAACTCACTCAAACGACTGTTACATAAAAACTGCGCGTCCAAAATGGCTGAAACTTTGGTGAGTAACTGTCAACAGACGAACAACGAAATTCAGTAGCTTTTATTTACGAGTGCTGCCATCTTTACGTTGAGGTCGGAAACTTTTCAGACCACCCTCGTATGTCATGACGCCGAAAACCAATTATATTTCTAAAAAGGCACGTTTGTGGTGCCAATAAGTCGAGACGAAAGTTATCATTCAATACAATGAACACTTTAGAAGAATATTTTCATACAAAGTGAGATAATAAATAAAATATCTGAACAAAATTAAAGAGAGGGACCGGATTTGTATGCAAAATTTTTAAAATAACATTACAAACGATTTTCTTTACATTTAGAGCCGAAAAAGTGTTACACTCTTAAAATGGTCTCCGGTTGGAAGCCGAAATGTAACAAACAAATTCTCTCTAAGATATATACCGACAGGTAGTGGCACCCCCAAACGATTGAAATTTCTAAACGGTTACATGTGTTGCGCAAAATTAAAAGTGGGAATTATATTGCCCACCGCTCACAAAAAAGTTATAAAATAATTAAATAATTACTTTTTTAATAAATGTTAACAACAGCTAGCTCAGTTGTTTAAACAAAGGTATACAAACCAATAGACATCGAGTTTAAGCTGCAGTGGACTCACCTAAATAAAAAAAAAACGGTAGGCAACACTCATTTTTATCTAAATATTAATTGTAGGTTTATGTAAAGATATTTTCTTGTTAAAAAAAAAATAATAGATGAAAAAGCTCAGAATCTACGGAAATAATATTTTTTAAATTAGATTCGGGTTTGTAATTTTTCTTAAAAATTAATTTATAATAAAAAAGTAATTTATACTTTAACAATTAATGTATTACATTAGAATCTAATAAGGTTTAAGTGCATCCTTCAAGAAAACAATGCAATTTCAGGTACGGTTCTTCGACAGCATAATAAAAAAAACAAAAAGTTCATTCTTGGCTAATTTTATTTAAATAATAAATTACCTAACGTCTTAACTACTTCTCTAACTCTAAAATTAGATGACATTTATTTACATTCGTTATAAACATCATGTAAAACACTTTAAGAATGCTTAGACTGTAAAGGACCTAAACCCGAAAATATTAAGAAATGTCCATTAATCTTATTAGCTTATTGTATAACGTTTCCTCTAAACGAAATAGCAAATAATTAGGCATTCGCAGTAAAGTATACGATTAAAGTTTAGTCCACGTCAGAGAGTATTAATCAGTCGTAGAAAATTATTAGCTTAGTAAGAACACAGGTGGTTATTACTTTAATAGGTTAAAATAAAATGCAGGTGGTTCGGTTTCGTATAATTATTTTATGAAATTTATGAGAAATGTATACTAGAATTATTGATAATCCATGTTCCAATTCAGAATGTCAAGTTTAAGTAAAGATGTAGGCGGGATACATAAATATTTTAAGTTGTTCGATTTATTTCTTATAGAATAATTATTGTTTTAATAAATTTTTGGTAGGTGAATTTTTTATTGTAGTAGCTTGATTTAAATTTAGATACATTTAAAAAGTGCTCAATTGAAAGTTTATTTACATGAATAAGAAATAAAAGGAATACGAGGCACGAAACTATAGTATCCGGACTATATTTACCGTCGCAAAGTTAAATATAACAAACAAATAATAAAACTAAGGCGAAGTTTTTCCCTATCTCTTTCTTAGCTCTCAACAAACATATTGTATTTATTTTTTTCGGTGTTTTTTAAATTTCCATTTAAACAAAAATATTGTGAACAATTTGTTTTGCAATAATAAATTGTACGCAAGCTTGAAGATGCACTGTATTGTATTGTTTCACCTTTAGCAATTTTGTTTTTCTTCAGGGCAGGATGAAAACGACTTCCTTGTAAAAAGTACAAGAAAAGATTTGCGTACGTATTATAATCTAAAGATAAATAAACCTGAAATACACAGTCGCAAAAACTGAAGCTTGGTATATAATTTACAAAAAAGGGAACAAAAGAATAATTGAGATATGAATTTTAAAGCGTTTACTTACAATTTAATTATTTAATTCATAAGTGAAACTTTCATGTGAATTGCTCTCTAGTAAGGCAGGTGTTAGTATTGAATTTGTTACTATTTATAGTGTACCTATTCAGATAGACCTTCAATCAAGTGCAATTGCAATTCCTGATACTGACCGTTATTATAATGTCACGTACTATTGAGAAATTACAAAGTAGGATGTAAAATGTAATGACAGAAATAAAGGTTGGAAGATTTTTATGTTGTGTTTGAAGTAATCTTTTATTAATCTTTAATTTTATTATTAAAGTCTAAATTAAAAATAAAAAAGTCATACATAGTTTTAATTTTTAATAACAGAAAACAACACTTAAAAACTATATATATTTAAAATTCGACATTTAAAAATGATGAACTACAAGTGGGCTATGGTGATGCACAACTACAGGGGCTACATGATGATAAGTATGTAAAACGGGAGGATGATGTACAACCACGGGAGCAGTATGATGATAAGAATGAACCACTGGATGGCCCAAATGCAAATTTAAATGTAAACCACGTTTTTCTCTACTTGCTGCTTTTGAGTTAAATAGTAAGACAGAGATGGTTAATATCACCTAAATAAAAGTCTGATTAAATAATAAAAATACAAAATATTATGTGTGTACTCACAAATAAGAATTTCATTATTTTTGATGAAATCTACACGAAGCTAAAATATCTAAAACTGTGCGCACGTCAAAGGCAGCTGCTGTATTTATTAAGCAACGTGTACTTGATCTCGTTTCATAACTGGAGCAATCCAAATTTATTAAGTCTTTTCTTGTGTTAAACATGATTCATGTTTTTTAATTAAATACTTTGAACTTAAAAAGCAAAATTTTATATATTTTGTTTTTATTAGACAAATAATCAATAAGAAAAAGTGTCAAAATGAGTTTTAACTTATAGAAATACATTCTGAGGAAATCTTTTTGTCTTAAAATGTGTAGTTTGAATTGCTTTTTATAAATTGAATTGGAACAACTGTTTAATTTTGCAAAATACCTTTTGGCACATTTTTGATTAGAATCCTTTATAGCAAGCACTGATACTTCTTCGTGTAATTGATTGTTCTTTACAAACCACGGAGCATTACATGTTATGCGTACCACTTTATTTTGGAATCCCTGTACCTTTGATCCTCAAGACATTACAATCAATCAAGAGGGTATATAAAGCTAAGCCTTGCATAAGTTCCACTAAGCATTTTGTTTCTGTGGGCTTCCCACGTTGATCTTGTTTTCATCATAATCCTCTAGTACTAAAGCTTGTACACATCACACGTGGTACGGGTACAGTAACTCTTGGTGCACCGTCCGCCAAATGGTGTATTGTGAGATATTGACTTCCCGTGCACTTTGGCGCGTGCTTAAAGAGGAATCTTCTTCAATTAAATCCATCATTTCATCATCAATAGCTTGTTTTCTCGAGGCCTTCCTTCACGTTCTTGTCGTGACCGCAGTTTGTCCGAGGTACGTGTTCTTTGAATTAGAGACAGTAACGTTGGAGATGTGGGATGCCTTTCTGCAAATTTTTCATTTGTATACATTCTTTCTTCAATTCAGCAGAAAATGGAAAATCATGGAACAATCATAATTAAACAAGTAAGTATTTCTTTTTCCGCCGACGATGCAGTCTTATTCAGTAAAAACGAAGATAATCTGCAACGGCTCCTACATAAATTCAATGAGGAAGGAAAGAAATTTAACATTGAAATCGCTACAGAAAAAACTAAAACCATGACAATAGCAAAGAAACCTATAAAATACAAATTGGCCATTGAGAATAATATAATAAGACAAGCCATGAGGTTTAAATACCTGGGAGTAGAAATAACAAGTAGCAGGCAATTACTTCAAGAAGTCAAATAACAAGTAGCAAGAGCAAACAGAATTTGAATCAGACAATTTGAAACAATATCCATTTAAGAAAAGAAACGAAAGTAAGGATTTACGAAACAATTATAAGACCTACACTAACGTATACAGTAGAAACCCGAGCAGACACGTCAGAAACTAATCAAGTACTGGAAACGGAGAAAATGAAAATTCTAGGAGAAATAACAAGAAATATATTACATAGCGCAGCAAATTAGAAGACAGTGTAACGTAAGACCGATAGATGACTGGGTAAGAACGCGACGAAAAGAATGGAACGCACATAGTTAAATCTAGAATGAAAAATAATAGAATAATTCGAATAGCAAGAGATGGAATGTCAAAGGGAAAAAGAGAAGTCGGGATATCGCGGCGAAAATGGAAAGAAAGTCTATGAGATTCTAGAAGAAATCAAACCAAAGGCTTATATATAAGAAAGAAGAAGAAGAAGAAGAAGAAGAGTATATTTTCCGTAAGTATCTAAATAATGCATTTAAAATGACAGAACGTCTCTCAAATAAGTTTTGTTCAAAGGTCAAATGCGACTACAAAAGTAGCTACTTTGAAAAGAAATGATTGAAATCAAAGTGGCTAGATGAGTTATGTCTACTGAATATGTTAGCAAAAACTTTCAGATATCAAACAATGAGTCAAATTAATTATCTGAAGCTTTATATCTTTGAAAATATGCATGTATTGTTAATGCTATTTAACGTTGATGAGTTTCTTTTATGCCCCCCTCTTACCCTTTAAGAGGAAAAACAAGTTAAGAATCACCCTGTATAGCCCTAAATTTCTGACCGGAGTGTCTTTGGCAGTTCAAGTGATTCTCTGTTGATGAATAATTATATCGTCGGGGTTTGTAAATATTACCTTTTTGCTTGAATTTTGGCAGGATTTAATTGTTGTCCCATTCTTCAAATTATGCCCACTGCAACTTTTATTTCAACAACATCAGCAGCTATGAATGTTAAGTATATTATATGTACATTTACGAGTGTTACCTTCTCTCTCTAACGCCTAATTCCTAACTCGCTCTACATAGTACAGGCCAAAAGATCTCAACTCTTGACATTGCACACCACACTAATTTTTGTCAGGAAATTGCGAGTTTCTTTTAAATTTCACAGTATTTGGGTAATCATCAATCAAGTAGTGGTAGTTGGAAAGGCTTAATCCCAACAAATAAGCTTTTATAAGCCCTTTTTTACAAACTTTCTTCATTCTCTCAACAACTTCTACTATCACCTACTATTCTTCCCTCTTTGTTCTCTGCCCGAATCTATCTAACTCCCGCACAAAAGTGAGGATGCCAGTTCAGGCTAGAAAGCTCAACTCCTTTTTTGTTAGGGTAACGGCCTGGAAGGTCGTAAACCTCAGCTTCTCACAACCTCACATTCTTTCAGAATCTGGAAAGATGTTTCATTGCCATTCCTACATTTAGGGTATGTTGGTTCTTCCTCTCCACTTATGAACGATAGGTGCCTTCTTAAGATGCAATAACCTGTGGAAATCCTAATTAAAAGACTTAGGCTCGCTTGGCCTTTGCCTATTAGCCAGTCTAATTTTGACAAGTTAAAACCGATTATATGGTATCTTGCCTGGCGATAGACACTGCTTCTTGTTCAGCTTACCTTTTGAATCTCGTAAGGCTAGGCATTCACAGTTACCAAGATCTGTTGCCTTGGTATTCTTAAAAAAGCTTCTGCTTCTAAGTAAGTGTCCTCAGCTCCTAGTCTGGCGAGTTCATTCGCCTTCTCGTTTTCATGGATCCTGCTGTGCCCAGTAACCCAAGCGAGTTTAACCACCTCTGTTGTGGTAAGTTCTTCCAAAGCGTCTGAGCACTCTTTCTCTTGTTCTGGTTGCTCAGACCGCTTTTACTGCCACCTGACTGTCCGAGCAGAAATATACAAGGTGTAAAGGAAATGGCGGAAAAAAACTACAGTACGTTGGTCTGTGCTCAAAAACAAGAGGAAATTCCAATACCAATTTACGTTAACTGCCTATTTTTCAAAATATTAGCAATTAAAACTTTTGGCAACGCGGTACGTTTAAAGGAGTGAGTATGCAAGTTGCGCCTGCAATCTCGTTAGTTGCCATTGTTAGTTGCAGTATTTTCAAACGACATTTCTTGTGAGGAATTTATCATTTTAAGAAGTAAATTACTAATATACTAATACAAAATAAACTACAAACGGTACGTAATTAGTGTTTTTACGTTTGAACTCTGTTTAAATATTAATATTTTTAATAAACAAAGACAAAAATTAATATTGTCTTCCCACAAAAGTTTCAAGAATTCGTGCAAGCATTGACTATCATACCTCCAGACGATCGTTTCGTCCTTGTTTGAACTCATCAGTGGATGATAATGAAAGTTAATGCTTGCCCGCTTTATGCTGGTTACATACAAATCAACTACAGCATTAGCAGCATGAAAATGTTAAGGCGCCATCTAATAGGAACGCCAACATTAATATTTTGTTGTATTTATAAAGAATGCGCAATCAACTAAGCAATTTACGACTTCTTAAAACTTCTTCAAGATAGTGTTAATAGCAAAATGGTATAGAAGTTTTCGGTTTATTTTCCACCGTAGAATAACATACTGAAGTTTTTTCCGCAATTTCCTTACACCTTGTATCTTTTGCACTATCATCCTCACAGTTTTCTTATATGCCATCGATACAATGGCATAAATAACGGACTGGATATCCATGGTGCGCTTTCTCAGAACAAATCTTTTCCACACATGTGAGTTTTTCAGGCAAATACCTGCTCCCTAGGATTTCCTGTCATTCATACGTGATCCATCCGTATTGAAAACGAGCGAGCCTGTTGGAAATTCACTTTACTGCTCTTCCATTGTTCCTTAGGTGAAATTGTGAAGGAGAACTTCTTGTATAGCCTCAACCGATCGTCCGCTGTGTTACTTTGTAACTGGACGAATGCATTTTTTTTTCATTAACTGGGCTAACTAGACCGAATCTGGTCCGATGCTATAACCCTAGAGCTCGGATTGTTAAAATCTCTTCGGTGAGGTTGGGAACGGTCCCGAGCGTCTTCTCGATCAAGTTTGCTGTCCTTTCAGAATTTTATTGCACGGTTCGACGGATGCGCATCGAAAGGCAAAGATTGGATCCCCGTGGCCTTTGAACTTTTGAAGCTAGAGGCCCTTTTATGTATAATAGACAATATCTGATTACCCTTGACTCCTCCGATTGATGCCTATGGAACCGAAATTAATATTAGCCAGGCGAACAATTTCTTGAACGTCCTGGACACGTCGCCGCAGGTCCGAGACCTTTAAGTCGGCGCTCAAGGCTGTCAGCAATCTTTGCGGCTAGACGCCGGGGCAGAGATTAAGATAGTTGTAGCTGCACGAGACCCACCTACTCTTCGAGGTTGCTTGAAACCGGCAAACGCGTTCCAGAATTATAGCGATCTTACGTTAAAAAAAGACTCGAAAACTACTCTCGCGTCCCCGTCCATTCTTCTCCTATGAAACACGAAAGAAAAACAAAAAAAAAATCTAAAACTTCGAGGACTTTTTCACATAAAATCTTATGATTATTTTGTTAAAGATCTCAATATGACTGCAGGGTTCATATTTCAAAATAGAAAAATCTTTTTGATTCCATTGAATCAAAAGGAGCAAAAATATCTGAATCAATCGCAATGATACAAATATTAATAACCTTAAATGTTAAATATTTTTTAGTAAATTATTTATAGTAATAAATATGGAAAACTTTAAACTTCGCAAAGAATTTTAAGTCACATCGATAAATTCTACAAGTTAAAGGAATTATTATAATGGTAATAAGCCTTCTCTCAAATTATTACAATGGAATCAAGACTAAAAGTGCAAGAAGAATAGATCAAAGCCTTAACCTCTAAGAATCTAATAATAAGACTCTTGTCGGAATAATAGAACCCTACCACTATTGTGAAACGTTAATAGGTCACAGATCGAAAGGAAAACGCTACAATCTCAAGAATTTTTTCTAAGAGAAAAAGACTTCCTGAGAATGCTGATATGAAGGAAATCAAAGCAACTTTCCTTTCCTCATTTTAAACTTCCTAAGATGAGAAGTTATAATGTCACCCTGCTGATTATCTGGTGTTTCCTGCAAGAATAAAGTACAATCAGCAGAATTATTGTAGGAAGGAATGTGCAGCTAATCATTCTAAGGTATTACATGTTACTTCTTTTGTTCATTTTTATTTTGTTATTGCATGTTAATTTGAATATAGGCTGGACCTGCATTCCTTCGTGTTACTAAGTTCCTTGAGGTTGGAGTTATGTGATCTAAAATCATTTAAGGCATAACCAACAAAGATACACCTTACTTCTTGAATCTAATTTTCTGATGTTCCCAAGAAAAAAAACCAAATACAGCGTGGACAAAAATAATAATCGGTTCTGGGAAAAATTGTAACTGTGTAACAAAATAATATCACTACACTTAGTACACTTAATTTTATACATTTTAAAACTTAAACATTAACTTTTCTAAGCTTTTTTGAGACAAAATCATTTAACACCTCTTCAAATTTTAATTGCTCTAAAATATCATATTCACTACCCACAATAGCAAGTGAAATTAATCTTTTTTGGACCATTAAGAATCCATAAGAGTTTTTTATGATTTTCATTTTGACAAAAGATATTTCGCAGTGGCGTTGGCGGTCAATGATCATTATCGTGCGACTAATTTGCAATGCTGTAATCTGTAATAACATTTGAAAATGTTGATTGTAGTTTGAATGAATCATTTTATCGCCAAGTTCAAGTTCAATGTCCCATTTTGCAAATCTTAGAGCCTCCTCTTTTATTTGTGCTTTGTGCTTAGAAGGGAGATCGCAAAGAAAACAAACAGTGATTGAACTTGCTCATAAGCTTTCAAACGGTTATAAACTTCTACGTTTAGCTTATCCAATATTGGTAGATAAGTTTGAATCGTGAATCTTTCTGCTCCTTGAAGTACTACGTCTTCAGCGCCACCATCGTCAAAATGTCGCTCTCTGGTACGCTTCGTTTGCCCTCATCTTCATCAGAATACTTTGTCACTGGCTTTATTCTCATAGAAATCAAAAGTTTCTCTCTGCGACTTTAAGAAATCTAAGAGTGAATTTAGAAAACGAACAGCACTTTAAAGTTCTATTGCTTTACTTTGCAGAGAAGTGCTAACTGCATTGATGCAGTCGAGGATGGTTGCTCTAAAGTCCATCATGATTACATTTTCCTTCTTCGACATTTCTTTCAATAGGCAATTGGTCTCATAAATTGTCTCTGGCGTCTGACTCTTACCTTTAGAATTAGTTTGCAAAGCATTTTGAAAACTACTGTAACCCTTGGATAAGGGTCTTGACGCGTCGGCTCTAGCATTTCACCTTGTGTCGCTTACGTTTTTGGAAACTAGAGAACGGTTTATTTGTTCACTCTGATTAACTTGATCAACGCATTTCATCATTTAAGGTTGACAAAAAGCTGTACAATGCCTGGACAGATTTAAAGAAAGAACCCGCGCCAATTCAGTTTTCAACGGCGTTCGCTGCTGCACACGGAATATAAATCGCAAGCTTATTGATATTAGAAATATGGGATTAAAAACCATTG
>VTPC01088930.1:27841-38741 GCA_011009095.1 Ignelater luminosus
CTTATTGTATAACGTTTCCTCTAAACGAAATAGCAAATAATTAGGCATTCGCAGTAAAGTATACGATTAAAGTTTAGTCCACGTCAGAGAGTATTAATCAGTCGTAGAAAATTATTAGCTTAGTAAGAACACAGGTGGTTATTACTTTAATAGGTTAAAATAAAATGCAGGTGGTTCGGTTTCGTATAATTATTTTATGAAATTTATGAGAAATGTATACTAGAATTATTGATAATCCATGTTCCAATTCAGAATGTCAAGTTTAAGTAAAGATGTAGGCGGGATACATAAATATTTTAAGTTGTTCGATTTATTTCTTATAGAATAATTATTGTTTTAATAAATTTTTGGTAGGTGAATTTTTTATTGTAGTAGCTTGATTTAAATTTAGATACATTTAAAAAGTGCTCAATTGAAAGTTTATTTACATGAATAAGAAATAAAAGGAATACGAGGCACGAAACTATAGTATCCGGACTATATTTACCGTCGCAAAGTTAAATATAACAAACAAATAATAAAACTAAGGCGAAGTTTTTCCCTATCTCTTTCTTAGCTCTCAACAAACATATTGTATTTATTTTTTTCGGTGTTTTTTAAATTTCCATTTAAACAAAAATATTGTGAACAATTTGTTTTGCTTGATCTACCTGGCAATAATAAATTGTACGCAAGCTTGAAGATGCACTGTATTGTATTGTTTCACCTTTAGCAATTTTGTTTTTCTTCAGGGCAGGATGAAAACGACTTCCTTGTAAAAAGTACAAGAAAAGATTTGCGTACGTATTATAATCTAAAGATAAATAAACCTGAAATACACAGTCGCAAAAACTGAAGCTTGGTATATAATTTACAAAAAAGGGAACAAAAGAATAATTGAGATATGAATTTTAAAGCGTTTACAATTTACAATTTAATTATTTAATTCATAAGTGAAACTTTCATGTGAATTGCTCTCTAGTAAGGCAGGTGTTAGTATTGAATTTGTTACTATTTATAGTGTACGTTTTCAGATAGACCTTCAATCAAGTGCAATTGCAATTCCTGATACTGACCGTTATTATAATGTCACGTACTATTGAGAAATTACAAAGTAGGATGTAAAATGTAATGACAGAAATAAAGGTTGGAAGATTTTTATGTTGTGTTTGAAGTAATCTTTTATTAATCTTTAATTTTATTATTAAAGTCTAAATTAAAAATAAAAAAGTCATACATAGTTTTAATTTTTTAATAACAGAAAACAACACTTAAAAACTATATATATTTAAAATTCGACATTTAAAAATGATGAACTACAAGTGGGCTATGGTGATGCACAACTACAGGGGCTACATGATGATAAGTATGTAAAACGGGAGGATGATGTACAACCACGGGAGCAGTATGATGATAAGAATGAACCACTGGATGGCCCAAATGCAAATTTAAATGTAAACCACGTTTTTCTCTACTTGCTGCTTTTGAGTTAAATAGTAAGACAGAGATGGTTAATATCACCTAAATAAAAGTCTGATTAAATAATAAAAATACAAAATATTATGTGTGTACTCACAAATAAGAATTTCATTATTTTTGATGAAATCTACACGAAGCTAAAATATCTAAAACTGTGCGCACGTCAAAGGCAGCTGCTGTATTTATTAAGCAACGTGTACTTGATCTCGTTTCATAACTGGAGCAATCCAAATTTATTAAGTCTTTTCTTGTGTTAAACATGATTCATGTTTTTTAATTAAATACTTTGAACTTAAAAAGCAAAATTTTATATATTTTGTTTTTATTAGACAAATAATCAATAAGAAAAAGTGTCAAAATGAGTTTTAACTTATAGAAATACATTCTGAGGAAATCTTTTTGTCTTAAAATGTGTAGTTTGAATTGCTTTTTATAAATTCAACTGTTTAATTTTGCAAAATACCTTTTGGCACATTTTTGATTAGAATCCTTTATAGCAAGCACTGATACTTCTTCGTGTAATTGATTGTTCTTTACAAACCACGGAGCATTACATGTTATGCGTACCACTTTATTTTGGAATCCCTGTACCTTTGATCCTCAAGACATTACAATCAATCAAGAGGGTATATAAAGCTAAGCCTTGCATAAGTTCCACTAAGCATTTTGTTTCTGTGGGCTTCCCACGTTGATCTTGTTTTCATCATAATCCTCTAGTACTAAAGCTTGTACACATCACACGTGGTACGGGTACAGTAACTCTTGGTGCACCGTCCCGCCAAATGGTGTATTGTGAGGTATTGACTTCCCGTGCACTTTGGTGCGTGCTTAAAGTGGGATCTTCTTCAATTAAATCCATGATTTCATCATCAATAGCTTGTTTTCTCGACGCCTTCCTTCACGTTCTTGTCGTGACCGCAGTTTGTCCGAGGTACGTGTTCTTTGAATTAGAGACAGAAACGTTGGAGATGTAAGATGCCTTTCTGCAAATTTTTCATTTGTATACATTCTTTCTTCAATTCAGCAGAAAATGGAAAATCATGGAACAATCATAATTAAACAAGTATTTCTTTTTCCGCCGACGATGCAGTCTTATTCAGTAAAAACGGCTCTTACATAAATTCAATGAGGAAGGAAAGAAATTTAACATTGAAATCGCTACAGAAAAAACTAAAACCATGACAATAGCAAAGAAATCTATAAAATACAAATTGGACATTGAGAATAATATAATAAGACAAGCCATGAGGTTTAAATACCTGGAAGTAGAAATAACAAGTAGCGGGCAATTACTTCAAGAAGTCAAATAACAAGTAGCAAGAGCAAACAGAATTTGAATCAGACAATTTGAAACAATATCCATTTAAGAAAAGAAACGAACGTAAGGATTTACGAAACAATTATAAGACCTACACTAACGTATACAGTAGAAACCCGAGCAGACACGTCAGAAACTAATCAAGTACTGGAAACGGAAAAAATGAAAATTTTAGGAGAAATAACAAGAAATATATTACATAGCGCAGCAAATTAGAAGACAGTGTAACGTAAGACCGATAGATGACTGGGTAAGAACGCGACGAAAAGAATGGAACGCACATAGTTAAATCTAGAATGAAAAACAATAGAATAATTCGAATAGCAAGAGATGGAATGTCAAAGGGAAAAAAAGAAGTCGGGATATCGCGGCGAAAATGAAAAGAAAGTCTATGAGATTCTAGAAGAAATCAAACCAAAGGCTTATATATAAGAAAGAAGAAGAAGAAGAAGAGTATATTTTCCTTAAGTATCTAAATAATGCATTTAAAATAAATTTTGTTCAAAGGTCAAATGCGACTACAAAGGTAGCTACTTTGAAAAAAAATGATTGAAATCAAAGTGGCTAGATGAGTTATGCCTACTGAATATGTTAGCAAAAACTTTCAGATATCAAACAATCAGTCGAAATAATTATCTGAAGCTTTATATCTTTAAAAGTATGCATGTATTGTTAATGCTATTTAACGTTGTTGAGTTTCTTTTTTGCCCCCCTCTTACCCTTTAAGAGGAAAAACAAGTTGAGAATCACCCTGTATAGCCCTAGATTTCTGACCGGAGTGTCTTTGGCAGTTCAAGTGATTCTCTGTTGGTGAATAATTATATCGTCGGGGTTTGTAAATATTACCTTTTTGCTTGAATTTTGGCAGGATTTAATTGTTGTCCCATTCTTCAAATTATGCCCACTGCAACTTTTATTTCAACAACATCAGCAGCTATGAATGTTAAGTATATCAGATGTACATTTACGAATGTAACCTTCTCTATCTAACGCCTAATTCCTAACTCGCTCTACATAGTACAGGCAAAAGATCCCAACTGTTGACATTGCACACCACACTAATTTTTGTCAGGAAATTGAGGGTTTCTTTTAAATTTCACAGTATTTGGGTAATCATCAATCAAGTAGTGGTAGTTGGAAAGGCTTAATCCCAACAAATAGGCTTTTATAAGCCCTTTTTTACAAACTCTCTCCATTCTCTCAACAACTTCTACTATCACCTACTATTCTTCCCTCTTTGTTCTCTGCCCGAATCTATCTAACTCCCGCACAAAGGTGAGGATGCCAGTTCAGGCTAGAAAGCTCAACTACTTTTTTGTTAGGGTAACGGCCTGAAAGGTCGTAAACCTCAGCTTCTCACAACCTCACATTCTTTAAGAATCTGGAAAGATGTTTCATTGCCATTCCTACATTTAGGGTATGTTGGTTCTTCCTCTCCACTTATGAACGATAGGTGCCTTCTTAAGATGCAATAACCTGTGGAAATCCAAATTAAACGACTTAGGCTCGCTTGGCCTTTGCCTATTAGCCAGTCTAATATTGACAAGTTAAAACCGATTATATGGTATCTTGCCTGGCGATAGACACTGCTTCTTGTTCAGTTTACCTTTTGAATCTCGTAAGGCTATGCATTCATAGTTACCAAGATCTGTTGCCTTGGTATTCTTAAAAAAGCTTCTGCTTCTAACTAAGTGTCCTCAGCTCCTAGTCCGGCGAGTTCATTCGCCTTCTCGTTTTCATGGATCCTGCTGTGCCCAGTAACCCAAGCGAGTTTAACCACCTTTGTTGTGGTAAGTTCTTCCAAAGCGTCTGAGCACTCTTTCTCTTGTTCTGGTTGCTCAGACCGCTTTTACTGCCACCTGACTGTCCGAGCAGAAATATACAAGGTGTAAAGGAAATGGCGGAAAAAAACTACAGTACGTTGTTCTGTGCTCAAAAACAAGACGAAATTCCCAATACCAATTTACGTTAACTGCCTATTTTTCAAAATATTAGCAATTAAAACTTTTTAAATTTGGCAACGCGGTACGTTTAAAGGAGTGAGTATGCAAGTTGCGCCTGCAATCTGGTTAGTTGCCATTGTTAGTACAGTGTAACGTTGCAGTATTTTCAAGACATTTCTTGTAAGGAATTTATCATTTTAAGAAGTGAATTACTAATATACTAATACAAAAAAACTGTAAACGGTACGTAATTAGTGTTTTTACGTTTGAACTTTGTTTAAACATTAATATTTTTAATAAACAAAAACAAAAATTAATATTGTCTTCCCACAAAAGTTTCAAGAATTCGTGCAAACATTGACTATCATACCTGCAGACGATCGTTTCGTCCTTGTTTGAACTCATCAGTGGATGATAATGAAAGTTAATGCTTGCCCGCTTCATGCTGGTTATATACAAATCAACTACAGCATTAGCAGCATGAAAATGTTAAGGCGCCATCTAATAGGAACGCCACCATTAATATTTTGTTGTAACGTGTGCCAATAAAGTAGCTGGACAAAATTCGAACACTTTACAACACTTTATTAAGAAATCTTATGTTTTATATGTACGAGGGCTGTTTGACGGAAGTGTGACATTTCAATAAAAAACAGGTTTAGCCTAGATTTTTTTTATTATTTTTCAACATAGTTCCCTTCAAGTGTTACACACTTAGTCCAACGACTTTCTAATTTCTTTAAGCCGTCTGAGAAATGTTCTTTTGGCAACTCGTCAAAATAGGCCTCCGTTGCAGCAATAACCTCTGCATTTGATGTGAATTTTTTTCCTGCGAGAAATTTTTTCAAATTCGGAAATAAAAAAGAGTCGCTTGGGGCCAGATCTGGTGAGTATGGTGGATGGGGAAGCAATTCGTAGCGTAATTGTACCAATTTAGCGGTCGCAATTGCGGATGAATGAGATGGGGCGTTGTCGTGATGAAAGAGCACTTTCTTACGTGCCAAATGTGGGCGTTTCTTCTTTAAGATAACATCAAAACGGGTCAATAAATCAGCATAATATTGGCCAGTTATTGTTTTACCCCTTTCCAAATAGTCAATATGGATTATGCCTTTAGAATCCCAAAAAATAGTCGCCATAACCTTATTAGCCGAGTGACCAATTTTAGTCTTCTTTGGTGCACGTTCGTCTGGTGAAATCCACTGTTTCGACTGTTCCTTTGTCTCAGGGGTATGGTGGTGGATCCAGGTTTCGTCAACAGTCACATATCGGCGAAAAAACTCAACTTGATTACGTTGTAACATGACCAAACATTGATTTGAAAGTTGAACACGAATTCTCATTTGGTCCACTGTGAGTAATCGCGGCACCCATCTTGCTGATACCTTTTTCATATGCAAATGTTCGTGTAAAATATTATGCACCCGTTCGATTGAGATGCCAACAGCATCAACTATCTCGCGCACTTTCAAACGTCGATCAGCCATTACCATATTATGGATTTTGTCAACGATTTCCTTAGTAGTGACCGTTTGTAAGGGCCCGGAGCGTTCACCATCATCAGTGCTCATACGGCCAGTTTTAAATGAATTAAACCACTTGGAAACCATTCCATGCGATGGAGCAGATTCACCGTAATATTTCCGTAATTTCTCCTCAGTTTCTTTCACTGTTTTTCCACGTAAAAACTAATGTTTAATTAAAACACGAAATTCACGTTTTTCCATATTTACAAAATAGCACAAACTTAATTGATTTCTATAACTGTCAAATGTATACTATCTCACAGATTGACATGAAATTTGGAGGTTAAGCCTCTAAAAGACTGACGTATATGCTAATGTTTTCGATTTACCGATATCAGCGCCATCTAGCGGAAAGTCACGCTTCCGTCAAACAGCCCTCGTATATACAAACGAAAACTAATATTATAATAATTCTACTTTTCCTTTTTTTATAGTGATAAAGGACCATTGTCTTCGATTTTGCGTAATTTTTCTTCGACGCCTTTAATCATGTGTCGGACAACATTCATGTCAACCTTTTTGACACACAGTCGAATTCTTCTGGTTAGTTCCTTGGTTGATTTTGCTGTTCATCCATTTTTATACACTTCTTGACACAACAAACTCCAAAAATCTTCGATTGGTCTAGCCTTGGGGATGTTTGGAAAATTTGCCTCTTTAGGTACAAACATTATATTATTATCATTTAGCCAGTCAATAGTCTTTTTGGCATAATGACTGGAGGCTAAGTCTGGCCAGAAGATAATTTTATTATTAGCATGTTTTTCATTAATAAAACGCTTACGTTTGGCCAAGCATTTCTGGATATATGTCTCACAATTAATAGCTGGAGCCTTGGAATCTTGGATATACAATTGCGATATTTCATGTACGGATATTGCACACCACACAAGCACTTTCGACTCAAATTTAGCTTTAGCTGCAAAGCGGATCTCTTCTGGTGTATTCTTGATATCATCTGTATAAAACCCCGCATTTTGATCTCCATTGCTCGATGCAAATGTGAAGTATTTTTCATCATCTAAAATCAACGTCACATTTTCCTTGAAATAACTTCTTCTCAATAGTTGACATCGTTTGGAAATTTCCAGCAATTGTTTTTCGGTGTAACGCGGCACTGTCACTCTATTATGATATTTAACACCCATTTTCATTAAATTTCGTCTAACAGTCTCTTTAGATACTTTAAATTTTCTTGCCAAAGCACGATTGGATGTTCTAACGCGCTCCTTTGCGGCGCTTATAAGTTTTTTCAATTTACTTTTGTTTAGAATTGACTAACGACCAGGTTTTTTAATTCCAATAGATGATAAACCACCATCATATTTCGCAAAAATTGCGTAAATTGTACTACGGCTGATGTTCTCCGCTAAAAAATGGCGTAAAACATACTTTTTATCGTGCTGTCCAAGCATCTTATAAATACGTTCACGTAAATTATTTTGTGCTGCAACTTTCATTATGATCACATCAATGCTATATATATATATGACTATATATGACAGTTTACATAAACAGAAACAAAAATTAATGCAATCAAGAAGCAATGCAACTAGATTCTTCAGCTTGATAATTTGTCCAGCTACTTTGTTGGCACACGTTATTTATAAAGAATGCGGAATCAACTAAGCAATTTACGACTTCCTAAAACTTCTTCAAGATAGTGTTAATAGCAAAATAGTATAGAAGTTTTCGGTTTATTTTCCACCGTAGAATAACATACTGAAGTTTTTTCCGCAATTTCCTTACACCTTGTATCTTTTGCACTATCATCCTCACAGTTTTCTTATATGCCATCGATACAGTGGCATAAATAACGGACTGGATATCCATGGTGCGCTTTCTCAGAGCAAATCTTTTCCACACATGTGAGTTTTTCAGGCAAATACCTGCTCCCTACGATTTCCTGTCATCCATACGTGATCCATCCGTATTGAAAACGAGCGAGTCTGTTGGAAATTCACTTTACTGTTCTTCCATTGTTCCTTAGGTGAAATTGTGAAGGAGAACTTCTTGTATAGCCTCAACCGATCGTCCGCTGTGTTACTTTGTAACTGGACGAATGCATTTCTTTTTTCATTAACTGAGCTAACTAGACCGAATCTGGTCCGATGCTATAACCCTAGAGCTCGGATTTTTAAAATCCCTTCGGTGAGGTTGTGAACGGTCCCGAGCGTCTTCTCGATCAAGTTTGCTGTCCTTTCAGAATTTTATTGCACGATTCGACGGATGCGCATCGAAAGGCAAAGATTGGATCCCCGTGGCCCTTGAACTTTCGAAGCTAGAGGCCTTTTTATGTATAATAGACAATATCTGATTACCCTTGACTCCTCCGATTGATGCCTATGGAACCGAAATTAATATTAGCCAGGCGAACAATTTCTTGAACGTCCTGGACACGTCACCGCAGGTCCGAGACCTTTAAGTCGGCGCTCAAGGCTGTCAGCAATCTTTGCGGCTAGACGCCGGGGCAGAGATTAAGAGAGTTGGAGCTGCACGAGACCCACCTACTCTTCGAGGTTGCTTGAAACCGGCCAACCCGTTCCAGAATTATAGCGATCTTACGTTAAAAAAAGACTCGAAAACTACTCTCGCGTCCCCATCCGTTCTTTTCCTATGAAACACGAAAGAAAAACAAAAAAAAATCTAAAACTTCGAGGGCTTTTTCACATAAAATCTTATTATTATTATGTTAAAGATCTCAATATGACTGCAGGGTTCATATTTCAAAATGGAAAAATTTTGATTCCATTGAATCAAAAGGAGCAAAAATATCTGAATCAATCGCAATGAATCAAATATTAATAACCTTAAATGTTAAATATTTTTCAGTAAATTATTTATAGTAATAAATATGGAAAACTTTAAACTTCGCAAAGAATTTGAAGTCAGATCTATAAATTCTACAAGTTAAAGGAATTATTATAATGGTAATAAGCCTTCTTTCAAATTATTACAATGGAATCAAGACTAAAAGTGCAAGAAGAATAGATCAAAGCCTTAACCTCTAAGAATCTAACAATAAGACTCTCGTCGGAATAATAGAACCCTACCACTATTGTGAAACGTTAATACGTCACAGATCGAAAGGAAAACGCTACAATCTCAAGAATTTTTTCTAAGAGAAAAAGACTTCCTGAGAATGCTGATATGAAGGAAATCAAAGCAACTTTCCTTTCCTCATTTTAAACTTCCTAAGATGAGAAGTTATAATGTCACCCTGCTGATTATCTGGTGTTTCCTGCAAGAATAAAGTACAATCAGCAGAATTATTGTAGGAAGGAACGTGCAGCTAATCATTCTAAGGTATTATATGTTACTTCTTTTGTTCATTTTTATTTTGTTATTGCATGTTAATTTGAATATAGGCTGGACCTGCATTCCTTCGTGTTACTAAGTTCCTTGAGGTTGGAGTTATGTGATCTAAAATCATTTAAGGCATAACCAACAATGATACACCTTACTTCTTGAATCTAATTTTCTGATGTTCCCAAGAAAAAAAACCAAATACAGTGTGGACAAAAATAATAATCGGTTCTGGGAAAAATTGTAACTGTGTAACAAAATAATATCACTACACTTAGTACACTTAATTTTATATATTTTAAAACTTAAACATTAACTTTTCTAAGCTTTTTTGAGACAAAATCATTTAACACCTCTTCAGATTTTAATTGTTCTAAAATATCATATTCACTACCCATAATAGTAAGTGAAGTTAATCTTTTTTTGGACCATTAAGAATCCATAAGAGTTTTTTATGATTTTCATTTTGACAAAAGATATTTCGCTAGTGGCGTTGGCGGTCAATGATCATTATCGTGCGACAAATTTGCAATGCTGTAATCTGTAATAACATTTAAAAATGCTGATTGTAGTTTGAATGAATCATTTTATCGCCAAGTTCAAGTTCAATGTCCCATTTGGCAAATCTTAGAACCTCCTCTTTTATTTGTGCTTTGTGCTTAGAAGGGAAATCACAAAGAAAACAAACAGTGATTGAACTTGCTCATAAGCTTTCAAACGGTTAGAAACTTTTACGTTTAGCTTATCCAATATTGGTAGATAAGTTTGAATCGTGAATCTTTCTGCTACTTGAAGTACTACGTCTTCAGCGCCACCATCGTCAAAATGTCGCTCTCTGGCACGCTTCGTTTGCCCTCATCTTCATCAGAATACTTTGAGTCACTGGCTTTATTCTCGTAGAAATCAAAAGTTTCTCTCTGCGACTTTAAGAAATCTAAGAGTGAATTTAGAAAACGAACAGCACTTTAAAGTTCTATTGCTTTACTTTGCACAGAAGTGCTAACTGCATTGATGCAGTCGAGGATGGTTGCTCTAAAGTCCATCATGATGACATTTTCCTTCTTCGACATTTCTTTCAATAGGCAATTGGTCTCATAAATTGTCTCTGGCGTCTGACTCTTACCTTTAAAACTAGTTTGCAAAGCATTTTTAAAACTACTGTAACCCTTGGATAAGGCTCTTGTCGCGTCGGCTCTAGCGTTTCACCTTGTGTCGTTTACGTTTTTGGAAACTAGAGAACGGTTTATTTGTGCACTCTGATTAACTTGATCAAGACATTTCATCATTTAAGGTTGACAAAAAGCTGTACAATGCCTGGACAGATTTAAAGAAAGAACCCGCGCCAATTC
>VTPC01088938.1:0-17795 GCA_011009095.1 Ignelater luminosus
AAAAGCTCACTTACAAATTAGTGTGAAATTTGAGTAGTTGACTGCTACTCACATCTGAACAGAACTGTTACAGTAAGATCAAAACAGATTGCAATGTAGGCTTTTTTAGACTGTAATATACTAATTTTCACTGATTGGAAAGTCTGCGGGGGACTTTTGTATAAGCATTAGGCCAAATATACCTAAAGTTGTTCTTAACAGGTTAGCTGTCCTTAAAAGCTGTCACGATGACCCCACAGCGGCACAGCTTAGCATATATAAAATTCTGAACACAATAAAAATATTGTATTATTGGTCACGTATGATGAGAGATGAATGACATACCTTCAAGCCACAAAAGATTAGTTGTTCGTTGCGTCCAGGTCTTATGAGAAACTCCAACATCTCGGTTGGAATCTTGCACCTTTTACCTAAATCAAAAAATGGATGCTTGACCTTAGTTTCCGAATATTTCACCAAAAACCGCTTATTTCATCCCAACAAAAAAGCGATAGCAGAAACAGTAATTAGATTTATCGAGAAACAAGTTTATCTAGTGTTTGGCCCTCTACAGGTTTTGAGGTGTGACAATAGAGTCCAGTTTTGTTTCAAACTTTTCAAAGACTTCTAAATTTTGGCAGTTGTGTTCCTCCTAATTAACAGTATTATGGGAACAGACATTAACAGAAAAGAGTATGGTGAAGATATAGGTAAGTTACCTTGCTTATATTTGAAAATTTATAAGCATCTTTCTGAATCTTATAAAAAATTCCAAAACTTGTAATCTCCCAGAAATTGCCTTCAAACTTTATTTCATAGACTGTGATAAAAGGTATCTTCCTTCTGGTTTATCATCTTAGTGACAAAAACAAAAAGGATTTAGGTAAATTTCATGAGAACAGACTTAAAACCATATCTACTATAGATACGAAAAGAATGCTCTTTTCCTTGAATAGTTATTTAAACGTTTTGATTTCAAGAACTTTTCTATTACTTGTTAGTAGTTTTTCTCCAAAGGCTATTTCGACAAATCATCGAAACATGTATCTAAAACGCATTAAATTGCTGGTTTCTATTCTTACGCTTCTTATTTTCTTCACGTTTTAAATCGCTTATCTCTTAGGTACCATTTTTTATTCAACTTTCCGCTTTGAAGCGACTCAATCCGACGGTATGAAGAGTTTGGTTGTATTTCTCTGACTGGTGGTTGAAGGTCGACATGTCCAGTCAAAAATGTTTCTTTGGTTCCACTTTATGTTCTTCCAAAAGTTGACGAATATTTTTCTATTCTAGCGTCGTCACTACAAGAAACATAAGACCTTTTTTAAAATTTAAGTACAAGTTTGCAAGTCTGCAGTTTTTCTGTCTTTCCGTCTTTACATTATGTTTGAAATTCTTATTTTTGTCACGAAGAACGCCTAAATATTCCTCTCCTTTCATTCTCAGCTCTTGGTTTTTTATCGTCTTTTGTCCATTCTTGTCTCTTATAGGGGAGACCGGGGCAGGAAGATAACCCTTAAGATTTGGGCCCTACACTCCTAGCGACAGTTAGAATGTTGCTCTCTTGCAAGCATGCAGTTGCAAATGTTTACAGTTTCTGACTAATTCGTATTTTTTTTAATAAGTCGTTTTTGATTGTTTTATCAAAATGTAGACATATGCAGAATAATCGTTTCTTTCCTTTAGTTGGGGGAAAATGAGCAAAATGTGAATCAAACGGAAAAATTTTCTTTTTGTGAAACATCACTGATTGTACACCTCATTTGGACATAGATAAATAAAATACCCAGGGCAAATTATATGACAAAACATTACAGAACAAATTACTTAGTTACATTACAAATTTAAAATAAAAAAGGAATAACATTGATACGTAGGTTTCTATTCGAAAAATAAAGTAAGATTGATCTAAACACAACTGTTATATATAAAAGTGTCATCGTTCTCTTTAACGCCGGAGCAGGCATCATACGCTCACTAAGAACAGACAGTGTACTAAATCCATTCTTCTCCGCAAACAGAAGCTGAATACATTTCACCACAAAACAAGCACGGCGTGTCATTGTCTTCTTCTGATGAGCTGAGCGTGGACATACCATTTTTTTTAACTGAATATTTCGAAGTGCGGGAGGTACTTGATGTCCTCTTTGGTTTTTGTGAGGTATAATGAATGCTTCTAATCTGTTTCTGTTCTTGATTCTTCTTCTTTTCCAACCTTTCCTTTTTCATCAGTTCAGCTTCTCTTTTATTTTAATATCAAATTCTAATTTATTTTTACGCGGAATGCTAATTATGATAGCAGTTTTTTCTGATTTTCTTGTCATCGCTTTCCGAAGACCAGATATTTTGAGAATAGGACGTATGCTGGAAGAATTTGTTATTAAAAAAAAGCTTTTAAATGGCCATTTTGACAAAGAGCACTTGGATCTTGGCAAGATTGGGGAGAGTTTAGACGAGGTTCTGGATAGCGATTGCGAAATTTTGGTGTAGGTTCGCGGTGTTCAGGTGTGTACGTTGGCGAGGTTTCAAACTGCAAGCGCTACTTGTTCCGAGGATAAATTGTAAACTAGGTTTTCGGAGTGCCAAGTTTGGGGGATGATTATTCAGAACTTGACGTGGTTCGTTTTTGGAAACTGTCATCAGAACCATCATTGATACCTACAGGAATCATATCAGGTGGTATTAGCTAGCTCAGCTGTCACGAAGTCAGTATCCATGAAAAGGTTGTCACAAAAAGGAAGAATCTCTGTTTTTTTAGAATCATTTCACAGCATTCTCTGTAGTATAACCTTTTAAATATTATGCTTCACAAAAAATCAAGCTTATTTGAAAAACTGAGACTGTCCAGCCAGGATGATTATTAAGGTATTTTTCGAAACTTTGGTCAAGGTAACGACTTAAAGAAAGATCTAAGATCAGGAAAATTGGGTCCTCGTTTGTAGAGTTTGTATGAGCTAAAAAATGCTCAAACCACCCTAAAAACACCTCAACTTTCATCCATCCTGAGTCGTTACACGCAAAAATTGATCCAGGTAGAGCACCATCTTTTAATTTTTCCATCATTCTCTTACACTTAAAGATTACCAAAGGCAGAACAAAATTTTTTCCAGCTGAAGCACAAATTAGTGCTGTTGTCAAAACGCCTCTCTCTGCTGACGTAATACGTGCGACCTGTCTGGACAACCACTTTAAAATTTTTTCCAGGAACCATATTTAAAGAAGTCTCATCTACGTTAAAAATGCGATAAGCAGAAATTTTCTTTTCGACCACTTCTGCCATTAGAGGTGTGTAAAATTTTGCAACCACTGGTTTGGACTACTGGTAGTTAGTTCTGGGTGTCATTTTTAAAAAGCCGTAAACCAGTCCTGTCCAGCGGCTTGCTTGGATTTCGAGAAAGGATGCTTGATACCATGCTTATGTCACGTGCGGTCATTGCATGCATACAAGTCTCCATATGAAGAATACGATCTACCAACTAGGCTTCTTGTGCGTCATTAAATACACCGTGAAAACGCCCTAAACGTCTTTCAACGCGGTTATTTCAATTATTTAGACGGCGTTTTAATGCCATAATAGGTACTCCAAAATCGCTAGCTGCTGTTTTCTTACATAAACCCTCCTGTACAGCTTCAATTGCTTCCTTCATGCTTTTTGTATTCCATGACTGCCTTTTGGTTTTTTTTTTGTATAGCTCTGAACCATTGTCGTTATTTTGTAACGGTTAGAACCTGGAAAAGAGATTTAATGCCCGTTACCGATGACGGAAGGTGTTCAATTCCGTAGCTCTAAACCGGAGATGGGGGCATGGTTCAAGATGAACTTACCTTAAATGCTACAAAATAAATGTTCGCATTCACAAGAATTCTAAATATGTCTTAAGGATAGTAGAACCTAAGGGTGCCAGTAGCTGAAAGTCAAAAAGAAACCAATATGCCAACCCATGCAGCTTTTCGTAAGCCAACACTGTATATAATATATTCACACTAGAAACCTTATTTATTTGTTCAAAACACATCATTTGACGTTCTGGCTTCAAAAATGCTTTTTACACACAACTTTACCGGGGGTAAATAGCTTAATGCACCCTGACTTACTAAAAAAATATTTAAACAGTCTGGAATCTGCTAGCCACACATGAACATCAATGTTTCAAACTGAAATACATTAATTTTATACACAATAATTTGTTTATGCAAATTCTTTTGAGGATCCAATCCAAAACAACTTATTACTTTTAATTTAGCAAAATGAGGTATAAATTAAAAACTTAACTCTGCCTTCGAACGTTTGTCTTACAGAAAATAATTACTGCAGCTTTCAAGATAAATCTCAGGGGTAGATTCTTTCAGAAACTTTAAATTATTTATTAATCGTCAACGAAAATTGGCCACAAGTAATAATATAATTAATACCTTGCAAGCTAATTCCTAGGTTTTTCAAAACTTGCCAACATGGATTGAGGAGAGCTCCTTAGAATCGTGAATAACTGCGACAGGCTTCAGAAAGATTTAGCGGACGATGGTTGCTCGTACGCCGTCAAGTTTTTAACTTAAAGCGTCCGTGAACACCTTCAGCATTGTTCAAGCCAAGAGTGTCACCAAAACTATTTGAGATTATTAATTTACAACAGTGTTCATTGCAATACTCAGATGCATCGAAGATTATACAGAGTAAAGAAAACATCAAAGTTACTACATTCGTGATTAGCACACAAAATTTCTTCCGGAATACTGGCGGCAATTAAATTGCAAATAAAATAAAACGACACGAAACAGGTGATTAGATATACAACACGATAATGGAGTCTTTACGGAACTCGCTATTAACAAAACAATTCCATTTAAGGACGGCAACTAAATATGGAAACAAAAATTCGGAAATTCTTTCCACTACTTGTGAACTCAATAATTTAATCCGACAAGAATGTCGTAACTGTTTCTCAGGACCAACCCCCGAAAGAACACCACAATTCATAAAACTTAAGACTTTTGACTTCACGGTAATCTTTAACTTTATGTTGACGAGCGAATCAAGCATACAGAGCGAGTCCGGCCTTTGCTGACGACCAAGCTAAATCTGAGGATTGCAAAAGTTTTCAGCGTATAAGCGTCTCGAGATAACGAAAACCCAAAGCCGGATCTACATTGTATCAAGAAACTAAATACGGACAGAAATATAGATAATGGAAAAGTACTGCCTCTTATGCTTCGGATGTAAACCAATCTTTCTTTTGAACATAGAAATACTAATTCGACAGTGAATAGATAAATTATTATTGTTTATTCTTAACAATAAAGTTTAAAGTATTACGAGATGTATATAGGCCATATTGTTATATAATTAAACATATTAATAATTACAATGGAGTTACCAGGTTAGAAATAGCTACGTTAAGGAGTTACACGGTATGTGTATAAAAGATACATGGTTTGAAAAATTTAAATTTGGAGTTAAGTGGTCTGACAGTGAGTATAAGGTTTTAAATAAAATACTAGAAATTGAAATAATGAGATAATTACGGTATATTATATTTGGAAACATATAAAAATGTCAAATAATACAAAATGTTAGTAAAAATACATGTAACGATGGTAATTTTGACCTTTTCATGGATTGAAGCAGTCTGTTAAAATGGCAACTCGTCATAAAAGTCCCTTAGTATTGTACTTTTCAATTCTTGCAGATGGTTGTACTTTGCTTCCGTTATCTTCCGTCGTACAAATTTGGAAAATTTGCTTCACGAAATGCTTGCGTTTTGTCTATAGGATGGCTTAATGATGGTTTTGGATCCTGTCTTTTTCGTCTGGATTTTCTTGAAGCTTCTTCCGATTGTTTTGCGTTATCCTCGCAAGCAGGTAATAGTTTGAACTCTTCTTCAAAATTTAGTTTGTAATAAAAAACTTCAAACAGCGGATGTCAGTAACTTTGGCGTCACCTTTCTTCAATCCAAAACGGATTGACTTGTACATTGTGGGGTTTGCATAGTTTTTGAAGAATTAATGTTCTAAATAAGTAACCTTATAAGGTGTAGTATGATTTATAGCATTATTGCATATCTCTACATAATCAGCTGGCACATGAACTTCTCTCTGCTTTAGATACCGCTCTATGGTGGAGTGCATAGCGTTACACCCCATTTGAGTGTGACCTTTTTCCAGATATTTTCTTTCGATACAGATCTTGTACTTAACAGCTAAATGTAACAGGGCATTCCTCAAAATAGAACTTCTGTTTTGATAGTTACAGCCGTCACTGACAATTATTATTTTTTTTGCATTGTTGCGAAGCGGTAACTGGGATTGAAGGAAATGACTTACAATGCTTGCAAACTCATTTGCAGTGAATTCGCCTTTTGTTTCATTCCACAGGTAGCAAAATCCATTTTTTGTCTTTAGATCATACATACAAAGGTTGTGGACCGAAAGTTTCCTCCTGTAATATATGCCTGAAGCATTTGATTTAGGACACAATAACAGGCTCTGAAGATCCACCGTGTAAACATGCTCTTCATTTCTTTTATCGTTGTCTTTTTCTTGCCTAGCAGCGGTTTTCTTCTTTGAATGATCCTTGTATTTTTCACTAGTAATGTGTTTTAGCTTGTATGCTCTACATATATCGCATTGATCTTTCTCTTCGGTCTGTATAAAGACAAATTCAGATCTTCAAACGTTTTGTGGAATGTACAGGAAGACAGTGGCTTGCATTTTTTTCCTTGCACGAATTGTCAGTATAAACGTTGAACAACTGAGACTTTGACGTCCAACAAGGCTCCAAATAGAGTTTTTGAGAAGATGCCCGACAATAATGTGATTCTACATTCGGCAATGCCAATAAAAACTCTTTTAATAAATTTAATCTTTCATTTAAATTCCGTTGTCTTGTAATCTTCTTTGATTGTCTTTTATCTTCAGTTCTCTCGTCGGTTTCGTCTTTTTCTTCCAACTCTACATGATCTTCTCCTCCGTCTTCTAACCACTTGTTGACCATCAATTCTCCTATCCCTAAAATTGCCAGTAATGTCTTTTTGCATACTCTGACCTTTGCTGAATTATCTACATATAAATAGAATTTAAAAGAAAATTTTCGACGTGAAGCGTTTTCAATTTTCCTATCCCGAGATCTTTGGGTAAAATTTACATCTGTCATAGTTTTTATGAAAATCTTTCTTTCCTTCCAGCTCAACTTCCAAAAATCATTGAACATCTTTTGTCTTGCAATGAAAGGTTTTACCTTTACATTTGCAAGTAACTTCTTTCATCGTTCTCTTAGGCCTACTGACAAATCCCGTGAATTTTCCATCTATAACCTTTCTCCCTTTGTATTCTTTACCTTGTTCACGTAAGATCTTTGCTTTTTTAACTTTCCAATCATCTTCTGTTACTTGATGTTTCTGGGTTTCAGAATATCTTGACTTATATCTTTATCAAGATTTTCAGCTTCTTCAATTGCCTCAACTGGTTCTGTGTTATTAACACTGTTATTTGCTTCTGTTTGTATTGTAATTATATTCGTCATTTATATCAGCAGTTTCTACTTCAATAGTCGTACTGATTTGATGATTGGGTTCTGCCATTTTATTGTCCCACAGAACTCTAGGTTCTGGTAATTGATTTTTCTCATTGTAAACTTCAGCTACCACAATTATTTCTTGTCTACTGTTTACCTCTTGACTTAGCTCCGTTGCATCCTTTGTTCCCTTGTCACATGGTTCTGAGATAAACTCATTAGATTTTTCTGCTTGACAGTAAACACTTTCACTTATTAAACTATAATCAAGGTTTGTATGGGTCAGTATGTTACAATCATAATGTAATTTTTTAACAGCACTAAGTGCTTCAGTATCTGAATAGTTTAGGTTTATAGGGAGACTTCCAAAACTTATATCTTGACTTATATCAAAATTTCCAGCTTCTTCCTTTTCCTCCACTAATTGTGTGTTATTAACATTTTTGTTATTATTTTCAGTTTCCAATATTATTAAATTATTTAAGTCATTTACATCAGCTGTTTGATTTTGAGCTTCAGATTCAGGAAATATTTGAATTAAGATGCCATTTTTATCAATCATGAACGTGTCTGCTGTAGAAATAATATCATCAACAATGACATCTTCCTTGTCAATCTTTGAAGGTGAATTAGTACAGTCAGTACAATCTTGGTTCTTGACCGGCGGCAAAAGCAAACATCCACCATTTCCCTTGTCAGATTGTGCAATTATTGCTAGTTTTAGTATTTTTTTTCTCAGACATTTTTGAACTTAAAAGTAACAAAAACGTAATTAGTGGTCAGGTTAATAAAACGAATACAGACCACTTAACTCCTGGAATGTCTTTCATTCAATTTAATTGTAGATAAACCTCGTATCTACCGTTTCATATTGAAATAAAACCTCGTAACTTCATAAAGAACAGATTAGCACACAACGTAACTCCATCTGAGTTTAGTAGAAGTACACAAAAAATAATGTTTTTCTGCTAGTAAATCCTTATAAAACTTATAAATTACCTGAATTTAAACTAAACTTAGTAAAGTACAATTTTAATTAAATTATTTTAAAAGTAAACGTTGATAGAATGAAAACGTGTAACTCCTCAAAAATTGCAAACTAACCTAAAACTTTGTTTTGTTAACAAAATACGTAAATCACATATCCTTTTTAAACAGGTTAGTTTTCAACTTAAAATTTTATATTCATTATAATTTTATGCTAAAATAATATTATATTGCATTACCAACCTTCAAACACGTGCCATATAGCCTCCAAACAATAAAAAAATGTTGTAATCACAGATAAATCCAAACACTGCAGAGAGAGCACACTTTTGCATTACAACAGGCTGCCCCTGCTAGGAGTTACTTGGTTTGCAATAACGGAATTCCCTGCTAAAAATATACGTGGTTTGTTTTTCCCTTTTGTTCGATGATTTAAATTTTTTGGAGTTATGAGGTTTGGTGAAGTTGTGCAGGAACCATAAACGAATGCAATAGCATGAAAATCTCAAAATCGTATTTTTTGGAGTTACGTGGTTTGTTAATTGGGACAACGATAACCTAACCTAAACTAAATTAACCAAAATTTTCAAACAATCACTGCAATTTTGAATTTAGTGATTGCACTAGTTGGTTTTATAAAAGCATTTCTTGGAAATTTTTAACGAACATAACTAGTATAATGAAATACATTTCAAAAAGCTGTAATACAATGTGCCCAGCTCTAAAAAGCAAAGGAAAATTTGTAGTGAGTTTATTTTATTTCAGGCAAAATCAATTTTGAAAGTTTTAAGGTTGGAAGTTATTGTAAGGAGATTACAAATAGAATAACTTCTGTTGTAGTAAAAACTTTATAGCAATGCAAACATTGTACTGGTAGAAATCTGAATTACTGTAATTTACAAATCACTATTAGTAGCCTGAAATAAATATTATTGCTACGAACTGCGTTTAATAAATCACTATTATAATAAATTATAACCATCGCAATATCGCAGTTGCAAGCTTGTTAACAAAATTTACCACTTTGCATATTGTAGGTAATACAAAAATATTTAGATGAAGGTAACATACATAAATCAATATCATTGCACACATACCAATGATAGTGGATAGCCCTGATTGCAACCACGGTGTGACCAAGTAATGTGCAGCTTGTTATTAGCAAATAGCTCTTGCCTCGACAATTCCATTAGTACATACACCTCTCTGGTTTGTTCGTAATCGTTATATTTGTACAAATTAAAATTTTTACTTTTACCATCAGAAAAAGATTCTTTTTTAATGATGTTCTTGTTGTTACATAAATTACGAAGAGTTGCTGAAAAGCCATATTATTAGAAACTAACCCCAAATGAACTAAAATGTTTTAATTTAATTAAATTAATTGTTATGAATTACTACACAATTCATTTTAATTAATAATTACTGAAACGTAAGAGACACATTACGCATAATAAAACATCATAAATCGTATTTAAGTAGTAGGTAATATTAAATCTCTAAACTGTGAGTAATCATTAATCTTTTACTCATGTTTATTAATTTATTATCCTCTAATAAATTTTGCTAAAATTATCTCAATGTTCAACTTTCTCAAAATCGATAAAACTGCATTAAAAATATTTATAAAACGTTTCAGTTACCTTTTATAAAAACAAAAGAAAAAGTTAAAAAAGGACATTCATTCTTATAAAAGAACGTGAGTACATTTTGAGTCCTATAATTTACTTTAGCATTCCTTCTCACTTGTTATTCAATACCTGTTTCCCTATTATTTTGTATTGAAATTTTGTAGGAGAATCGCACGTGCAGAAAATTCGAAGTTGTGACAAGGTGGTTTGTTTCAGCCACAAAATCGAGCTAATTCAGACAAATCACTTCTTACAGAGGTGAATTAACGGTAGCGCACAATGTACTACTAACGAGCCAAGTTTCTAATGAACTTTTTGACGGGTCCGAGGGGGTGATATAGACTCAGTCAACGACGTATTATATAAACACGACGATATCAGTTCATGTTTTGTTGTACAGCCGACTCGCGGCTGTGAAGTAAACAAAATTAGTAAATAAAGCATAAAACTCGTTTTGTATATTACAGCCCAGTTGAGATGAAAATAGGTTATGCCACACAGAATCACAGGTTATCCTTTTTCGTGTGCATTTACGTGTAAGATACAGAGACTTTTGTGAACAGTAAAGATATTTCATGCACACCTGATGCTTTTGACAATATAAATAGACTTTAGATTCACATTTTGTATTTAATGGCTGGTGCAAATTTAGTGTAATATCTAAATAGCATCGTGATGTAAATCTTAATTTCCTTATCATTCTAGTTATGCGCAGGATACTTACAGGATATTAAGTTTTAACATCTTCGTATTTACTTTATCTCCACTTAGCACTAAAACTATTAAATTCGCGATTTAGTATCAAATCTCGCTTAATAATTCCGTTTGAACGAAAAAAAGAAAGTTTTAAGCTGAAAACAAGTCTCCGAAGGGATCTTTTTTTAGGTTAAGGGTCGTGTCTAAAACTAAAACTTTCTGGTATAAAGATTGGGAAACTTCTACAAGTTTTTAATTACACGCTGGATACCTGCTATTATCCTGAAGCACTAAAAACTCGTTAGAGAAACTTTGTCTATAAATTCGAAGTGAATTTAACGTTTGTGTAATTATGATTTTTATTTATTTCTGTAATTACGAACCGATGATGAGGTATCGAAGAAAAATAGTAAAATTAAAAAATCAATTTTAGTAGAGATTGTAGCTTATAAACCATGTTTAGATGTAGAGGTACCAAGGCGCTCTCTAATGGGGGCAGCAACAGATTTCAACTGTTGTTTCTTTTGCTACTTTGATCTTACTATTGAAAGTTATGATAGCAGAATATTGCGATAGTAATCCAGTATGGAAGCAAGCAACCTAAAAGAACGATCTCATAAATAACTGAGCGATTGTAGTGCGCTGATGTTTTCGTTTCTATTAATATTGCAGTTTTGTTTAGTGAACTTGCATGGATTCTAGTATTTTCAGCTTGCTGCCATCTACTAGGTAGATCAGAAGAGTTAAATAATAGAAAGTTAAAAGTACAAGAGAATTACAATTTAGTACATTTATCTAGTCATTTCTGATCAGACACGATTTAATAGTTATTTTGCGCAATGTGTAGTTGACAAAATAGGGTAAAAGCACCAATACCCTACCACCTAAACAATATTTGAAATTTAAACTCGTTTAGATTCAAAACTAAATAATATTTATTAATGAAACTTTCTGTATAACAGTGCATCTATAAATAGTATACATACTTATCATCAAAAGTTATAAAATGTTTAGTTTTATATTAAAAAAAATAATTTATTGAAATGCGCATTTTGTACCAGTAAGCGATCCACCCTTTGTTTTCCATATTTGTTTAATGAAAATTCCCGATTCTTTTTATTCAATGTAAACAAGGGGTGCTGTTCTGATTTAACAAATAAAAATATTCATATAGATGTTAAAAGCAATGCCTAAATTTATCTAGAATTCAAGAAGTTCTCGTCTTAGGATAATCGCACGTTCCGAGAGTAATGAAAAGCTAATAATTTACATATAATTTTGTTTACTTGCAATAAATGTAACATAATAGTTAGAACCAAGAATAGTAGATAACATGAAACTAAAAATCGCATTTATTTGAGCCGCTATAATTTATTTATAAAACAATAATTCATTAGGCGGTGGGCTGTTGGAGGTGGACGGAATTAGGTGCGTTTACCCTATCTATTTAGCATTTCATTGGGTCAAAAGCTTTTGAGCAGTTCACATAATTAATAACTCACGGGCTTAATTGTATTATTCACAAACAAAGACAAAAATGTATAGTCGTGTATTCCTATGACACTTTCTAGCAGAAATAATTTTTAACAAAAGTGTAATCCAAATTTACCTAGAAATTAAGGCACCAAGAGTTAAAAAACTTTCAAAACCCTTCGAATAAATTGCTCAAAATGCTGTTTAAACTGAAAATCAAATTTGTGTTCTTAGTATTTATTACATGTCAAGTAAACAGGTTGTCACAGATAAAGATAATTCAGATGTTGGAATAATAAAATCTAAAATTGAAGGCAACTATTGATGTGGAAGCTGATTTGGTAGCATTGACATTATTAGCTCAGAAATATTTTTAGAAAAGTATTTCCAAAATAGTAAAGACAGCTACAGGTAAAGTTAGTATTCAGGGAATAGAAAAAGATTTACAATTAAGTCATAGATTGCAATAGTGGTTTGTGTGTAAGCTGACGCAATAATAGCTCGCTTGTTGAAAATTTTATCAAGTTTATGGGCTTGCTTCGGAGGTCGTGCTGAAGGGCAATTTTAACGCCCGAAACACGGCCTTCGGGAACAGGGTGTTGAACCCAAAGAATCGGCAACTTACTGTCAGACTGCCTATATCCAACAAACACCACACATATCTCACCCACCTGGGTAGCTCCATTATAGACCACATCGTTGTCACCGACGTGCTAACCCCTCATTTCGAAACCCCGGCTATTATTTCCGCTCTTATTACGTCCGACCATCTGTCACTTTTTACCGACTCCACTCGCTGTGAAGAGTTTTAAGCCCACGTGGAAAACAATTTTTCTCACGACCTACTGCTAGACAGAATCAAAGACATTGAAGCCACCGTCCAACAGGTCACTTCAGTCATTCAACAAACTGCTGAAGAATCCGTCACCGAGAGGACCGTCAATTCCAGGCGGCTTCTTCGGCTCGCTTTCTTCTGCGTAATCATTTGCGAGAAGCGACGAGTATACAGAGAATATGTCCGTACCCACCATCCAATAGTGACAACACAGTGGAACCGACTCAGCGCTATCGTCCGCCGGTATGTGACTCTGATAAAGAAAGGGTGCTGGTAGAGTACTTGTTCGGGACGGCGCCGGATTCTGGCACTGGACAGAAAGCTACCAAAGAATCTTATCTTAACCAAAACGGAAACATAATAACCGATCCTCTGGACAATGCGAATATAAGTCCATCAACCTTCAACCTCCTTGCCTTCAAGTTCCCACTCCGGAACCCCCGAACCTCCTCTCAGACATTATCAGTCCCATCCTCGAGAAGCAAACAGCCAAAGCTTTTGCTTCCGGCAAGAATTTCGCCCCTGGGACACCTTTTACCTGCAACGACAGTTCTACTCACCTTTATATTTAACTGTTGCTTCCGCTACAAATAATTTCTTTGCGCTTGGAAGAAGGCCCCCTTCGTCATGATCCACAAACCAGGAAAACCTTGAACCAACCCCACATCTTACCGATCTATCTTCCTTCCCAACGTTCAAGGTAAAATATTCGAGAGGATATTGGCAAATACATTTCGAGCATACCTAGACGCTCACAATATCCTCCCAGGGCATATGTCCGGATTCTGTTTCGACAAATTCACCAAGGACCCTATTCTCCGCCTTCGCATCGACGCGACGTCTCGGTAGTCTTAAACTCTAGATGTTTCATGACGACCACATTTCTCGATATTGAGATGGCCTTTGACAAGGCCTGACAAGAGGAACTTCTCTTTAAGCTCTGAGCCGCCGAGGCTCCCGCCTGCTTTGTCAGGTTAATCAGTAGCTACTTATCTGCCCGCCAACATCTTATGCGAATGAACTACGTCTACATTCTCTTTCTCTTCTTATTCATCTTTTACTACCATGACATCTCTTGCCCCAAAGAGCCTGAGGTCTGCCTTTCACAAATTGCGAAGACACGGTTCTGTGGGTGACGTCTCAAAGCTTCGCCAAAACGAATTCTGGCGTACGAACTAGGACGCCTGGAGACTTGGTTCCAAAAATGGAGAATCAAACCAAACCCTTAGAAAACCAACCTTATTCTATTCCGTCACTGCAGTTATACGCATACGCCAGATTCGATCCCGACGGCGTCCGTCTAGAACTGTGGGGCTCGCGCCTCCAGCTTTCACCATCCGTCAAGTAACTTGGCATCACTTTCACCTTCCGGCTAAGACTAAACGACGAGTTGAGGCGCTGGCTGGACGTTGTACAGCAGCACAGCGGTTTTGTTCTCTAGACTACGGCGGCATTCTAGGCTGCCACTCCCGGACGGTACTACAAAAAAGCCTTCATCAGACCCGTGATCGACTACCGATTCACCGTCTTCTGCTCCGCGCCGCCATATGCAATCAGGAAGTCCGACAGAAAAAGAGGGACTTCTGCAGAAGGATCTTTTGTCTGGAGCACTTTCACTCTTCGATGGAAGTCTGCGACAGAGCGGGAAAATAAATAGCACGTTCTCGACGTCCTCAGAATCCCGGCTTTGCTCGCGCAGAAAACCCAAAAAGAAAACCAAGCATCCTCCCTCTGTCATGATGAGACGTACCGAAAACCTCACCCCCGAGTTGATAAACATACTTCTCGACAATCTACTTATCCACAGATAAGATTTTATCTACCGTCCTCCGCGAAACAGCCGAGCGACGTAGAAAACGTTTCTAGCGCTAGTTTCGCATTCGGGAGAATTAGATCGTGTAAAAAAAGATTCCACCACCACTTCTCTCTTAGATCTCAACAGCTAGTACATGGTCGATCGAGAAGATCTACTTCCATTCCTTTATTATATTTTTTATAGCATGTGGTTGTGGTGCATGCCTTTTAGGTTTATGTGTTACCCTTCTAGAAGTTTGATAAACAGGTGTTACACAGTGATAATTACTTCCTACGGTTACCATCGCATTATCATTGAATTGCACAAATACTATGTTGTTATGAACCCCGTCTTGGTTTTTTTTTAGCTGACTAGTAGAAATTATTGGACATTTGCTTGTTCTATTTTCCCGAATTGTACCACAAGCTTGAATATTCATTAAGGAAGGTTCATGGAAAAGGGGATAGCTTGAAAAGAAATTATCAAAAAAACCAACGTGCTGTGAAGGAGTTTCAGTATCTGATAACATTTTTTTAACACGTGTTCTAATGGTTCTTTGTTGTTAGCAGCTGATTTTCCGCAATATCATGTCCATATTGCAAGGATATCCATCTGATTGTTGTAAACTTGTTGTGAGCCTTGAATAAAGTATCGCTTGATCATTCTAAAATCATCCCTACTCATAGTTGTAGAAAACATCGGGACTTCCATGTCTTCAGCCGTAGACCACTAGACTGTAATAACCACTTATCAAAATCCATCCTAAAAACCGACCGATCTCTGCAAAAACGACAAAATTATGATTTTTTTAATCTCGTTTGGCATAGAGAATTTTTTTTTTTGTGTTATAAATGAAACCGTTTCTGGTGTCCAAAATAATAAAAACTTCGTATTCAGACCTTTCAGCAATTTTTGGAGGATCAGCTATACTTGTTTGTATAGCCAAGTTCTCTGATTTCTTTTCCTGATACTTTCTTTTTTTCTATTTATCGTCTTTTTAGTTTTCATTCTCGCTAGAACCACCTTGATTAATTTTAATTTCTCTTTTTGCGGAAATTTTGATTTGCTTAAAGTTTTGTCCTCAATTTTCTCCTCATTGCTTTTGATATCTTTATTACCCGACTCTGATGGTAATAACACAACATCACGTCCTAAAGTAGATGTTCCTATAAGAACGGGTATCTAATAATCTCGCTATCTGGAGTTACCAGTGCTTTTCATTGTGTATAGACATCACAACCGACGCAACCTACTATGGCAGAAGAAAAGAAGTTTCTACCACCAACACAAAGATGCGCATACAGGTGCAGATCAATCGTCTTTACACTAACAAGGTGGTTGACATGGCCGTTTGTGGAATTAACAGAATGTAGCTATCTCGTGTCCTGCAAAGTGCCGTCTTACAGCTGTGTCAGCAGCCAAGCATTAGTGAAGCCGAGAATTTACACCCCTCTGTCTTGTCGATGAAGATGATTTAACAACCAAAAATCCTTAATAACAAAAAACCGTTACAGCAGACAATAAACAGGAGCTCACCAATATCTTCGATCTCGACGAGGGACGAGCGTCCCATTTGCCATCAGACAACTTTGCTACGAGATGAAGGCCGTCTAGAAATGCCGTCAAACTGTCCGTGCTCCTCAGGTTGGATCACCGAGGGGTGACGCATCACGCAAAAGCCAGAAAAGTCCCACAGCACCTACCAGTACTTACTATTTACGTGGCTGTTTTGATTCCTCTCTTGAGTACGCAGTGGTTCTGAAAAGAAAAATACCGTTTTCTACCTCCCCACTGCCATTAACTGCCATATTTTGCAAACAAATAAAAATCGTCAGTGTGCAAATCTATCTCCGAGTATCACGGGCTCGCTCTAAATTTCTCATGTCTTTTGCTGAAATTTTCTACCAGGACGAGAAGATGCTTGCGTACGCAGATACTGCGAGCTGATCAGCGATGCAGCACTTTCCATTCATCATTCATCACTACTTAGGTCATTACTTTAAGCAGGAGCTGAAAACGTCCAAAGATCTACCACAGTGACTTGATTGTATTACAATGTCATCTACAGCAGCCGAGTCTACTTGCCGGCGAGATCACTTCTATTGCTGCCACCTAATCCATTATCACGCTTTCTATACTACTCCAGACTTTAATTTGACTAGACTCCACCTGAGGCTCAAGGTCCAAGTCTCATTGCGAAAGGAGGGAAACACTACTACTGATTATCATAGCCGGCGGTTTACTTTGTATGGGTCTTCCATTACCATTACTATCACACAGTATCCTCCTTCAGGTTTCTTGCGGATTTTGCACTTGCAATTCTCGGCTATACTGTTACTCAAAAGTCAGCATCTGATGACTGAAAAGTCGACTAGCTCTTAAGTCTTCTGTGTCTATCTTTTATTTAGTTGCTTGCTTAGCTAAATGCTGCTAATGTAGTTGCCAACGAACTATTAGCTTCTTGGTTTTCTGTTTTTGGATTGCCTCATAGATTCATTCAGATAACTTTAATTTCTTAACTCGGAAAAATTTATAAAATTTGGAATGTAAAGGTCATTAGTTAATGAGCCAGTCTCTGATAGTGCCTTGAAAGGCATTCAAATTTTAAGAATAATTTATTAAAATACTCGACAAACATTAAACGACAGAATCTGGAAAGTTTGTATGATATAAAAGCATATTTGTAGTGTTTAAATACGCCTTGAAGAATATTTTATAGGCTAGAATAAAAGTAAATAGTAAACAATGCGAGCAATATATTCAACATCATTTCATGTATTGTTTATTAGTCAATTTCGTATTGCCAACATAATATACTATTGTGAAAACTTACTTACTTGGCTATGCAACCTAGTTTTACAGCTTTTCCGTTAAACCATAATAAGATCTTGA
>VTPC01088940.1:0-24705 GCA_011009095.1 Ignelater luminosus
GAAGCTGAAAATAAATTAAAGCTCGACGTTAATGTAGATGAAATTAAAGAAAATATCATGATTGGAGTAAAAAATGTGACGGAAAGTATATGTAAACTAAAAAAATACCTGAATTATTGAAAATTGTCATAATTCTGGTTTTGTTTAAATGTAAAATAGAATTATTATTAAACCCAAAGAAATGTTTCAATGCAAATAAAATGATCATTTTATGTGTTGCATTCTAATCGGAAGTGTAACTTTTTTATTGTTTAGCATACATAGTGGCCCGTAAATCACAAATGCGGTGCATTTGAAGTTTACTGTTCTATGTCGTAATTTACAAATAGTACAAATAACTAGACAGAGTAGAATTAGTTACAAGTTCCCGATAATTTATTTTCTTCTCTGTGTGTGGTTTCAATCTATTTTGCAGCTTTTATTTTTCTAATACTTGGTGTTAAACGATGGGAAACTTCAATTTTTTGTTTGTGGATTAGATTTTGTTCAATCTATCACACAATAGTATAGCTGGTAATATATTCTTGGTTTCATACGATTATGGTGGCACAAAGTACTGTACTCTTTAACTCAGAACAATAGTCGTTAGATAATTCAGAACAGTTAGGTAGAAGTAACGTTGCATGCGTAATACTCTTAAGGCTTTTGTACCTTTAATAAAGAATTAATAGTTAAGAGTTAATAGTAATTATAACGATGACTTTATTGATTTTTCACATAAAATTACTGCCACTCTATAACCTGTGTGTTTCCAGTTTGCATGTCATATATCGTAGAATCTTTAACATTTTTCCTTTTGTTCTTCTCATACTTTAATTAGTGTGTCTAATTAAGAATTATTGAAACAGATAATCTCTACTACTGTGTAGTAGCAAATACTGTCCAATATTATAGTAAGTAGAAAAACTTAAATCTTCTTAGTGACCAGGGAAGAATTATCTTGTCAGCCAAGACTTGGAACGAGTAGCCTAGCCATAAGAAATTCATTTGAAAAGACTATAAGTGTGAAACCGTATCAGCCGACGATTCTTAGCAAATAGTATTTTACAGCAACCAAAAGGGATTCTGCACGTGGAATTGTGAAAGCCAAACATGGATCTCAAAGTAATTGGCAGCCAAGCGAGAAGATCACTTTAGCTTTTATGCCGTAATCCGTAGATTCTAGTTAGCTTCTTAAGGCTCTTTAGTCTACCGCTTAACTGACGATTAGACGAAATCATCCAAACTTGAATTTCTGGGCTCAAATTCTTGTTTGCGCACCCCCACATAGAATTGAGCAAAAATAATTTTAAACTCATCAATCTCCGAGTTTAAAGTTAGTCTGCAGGCATATTTCCTGCAGGAACTATACTCTTAGTACGGAATCTAATTCCGTTTTTGGTTTTACATGCATTTGTATGTACATTTATTAAATCATTTCAAGTTTTCATGAGGTAAGAAGTGATTTTCACATTTAGTATTAGTTTCTTGTATTGAATTGGGAATGATAATTTATCCATTTGCTGCATTTAGTCCTGAATCAGCAACTTCCTTGCCGACATCCTTTATTATATAATTATAGTTACCGTCAGAGTTAAGGTCTGTTGGATTATGCGTTTAGAAAATTACATAATAGGCAGTTTCTTCACAAAACTCTTCTTTCCTTGCGAAGAGTATCGACCACCAAAAAAGAAAGGAAAAAGGGAGCTAACAATTCTTATATTTTGTTAAAAGACCCAGAAACATTTTTACGATGCAGTAAGTACAATAAAAGATTCTAGTCTAGATACTGGATAATTTGTTCTGCGTCCTTAAACCATAATGTCTAGACGGCTGTTTTCAAAACTGTGCCCCCTATTCATCTCCGTGTCAAAATTTATGAAAATCAAACCTAAAATTCATTAAGTTCATGCATGGTCCTGTCCAAAGTTAGCGATTAGGTTGAAGACGCAAGAATCTTTGATTTAGTAAATCTGGCACTTAAGAAGAAGTGCTAAGTAAAACGAAAAGCTCTAGATAGGCATAAACACTGAATCATAGGAAATGAGACCCAAATTCTGATCAACTGACTGAATGGTTTGAACTCTGGAATAATTAAATCAAAACCACTAGTTAGACTTTTTGAGAAGGTAAAAAAAGAAACAAAAGGAGTAAAGTAAAAGAAACGGAAATGGTAAAATATACATGGCTGAAAGATACTGAAATGGCTCAGTGGAAATGGCATCTGAAAGAACAAAGAAATCTGAAGTTTCAAAAATGAAACAAAACAAACCAAAAGTCAACCTGTCAAAATTTTATTATCATGTAACCTATTATCCTCCTTTCAAAATTCTCAATGGATGTTTCTTCAGAAGTTTCTTACGTTACCTTAGCTGGAACGTGCCTTGGTTGCATTGCCGTTACTAACAAAGATGACGTATTTTTCCTCGCAACGATTGCTATTACATTGGCGTACGCCCTTGCAGGTGCCCTCAAAACAGGTCAGCTATTATCGTCTTGTAAGTCGCTTACAAAATAAGAAAAATTGTTTTACATTTGTAGCTAAAGTGGGTGACAACAATTTACAAGCCCAATTCGTGAAAGCTCACGAATACCTCAAGCTTTTGGTACCTCTTTTAGTTTTACCAGCTTTAGACACTGCAATATGGATGAGATACAATGTGGTGGGTAAAATGTATGGGCTTCTTCATGCTGCTGCTGGTATATTAATGTCAGCTGCCTTTCTGGTACAATCTATGGATGAGCAATTTAAGGATGCTCTTGTTGGTGTTGAAGGTTTATCTCTACTAGCAGCTGGTATTTCTAAAGAAAATTATTATGCAATGTATGCGGATGCTTTATTTATAGCTGCATATTATTTGGCATACCATTACGACGGACCTATCAATCTTCCGATTTCTAAAGACGATTTATATCAATATTTGTTGGCTGGTTTTATGTTTTTTGCTATGAAAGCTGCAAATGCACCAAAATGTCCTCTTCATTAATGTTAATTGTGAAAATTCCATTGTACGAAATATTTTTCTGACAAAATAGCTGAATAAAAGATAAACCATAAGAACAAATTTGGCTTTACAAAATATAAAAAGTGTTACTTTGAAGAAACTGTTTGTTCAATCAAACAAGCGTTTGCTTTTTCACAATCTTATTTTATCTTACAACTTTGTACTTGAATTGATACTTTAGAACATGCTATTACCCAGATTATTTTACTATAGCACTAAACTTAACCTTTAATTCTTTACCATATCGCCAGGTAAACTTCTTGTTGGTAATCTTTAAAGGTTGATCAATTAGGTTAGCCGATTTGAGGTGTTCCATAAAGAGAGAAATTAAATTCAGGGATAGATTACAGATTTGGCGGATTTTGATTCTAGGGGCCTCATGAATAAGAGTCGTAGCAAAACTAAAACTAGAACTTTATTAACAATCTATTAGATCTATGGCAAGAAAAATAGAAAGATCGGCACATCCGCCAAGCTAGGGATTTCTAATCCATCTGGGAGCGGCAATACGAAAATGCAGGAGGGACAATGCGGTCCAGTCGGCTGAAGCGTTTCTATAACGGTATCGATAATGATAGGATATCGGTTGGTGGTGTAAGTGTTGTCGGTGACTATGTGAACGTATAACCAAATAACTAAGTCAGAGAGAGTGTTCATCCGATTCAGTGTTTGGAGCAGCCCTCGTTAGGTGTTCACAGACTCAACCAAGAGTGGGAGACTTAGAGAGGGTTAAAATAAGGATGGGATTAGAAGTTATTAAATTTTGCGAAAAGTTTTCTCGTTATTCCCAAATTTCCTAAAATAACATCTAATTAAATCAAGAAGCTTCTAACTCAAATAATAAAGAATTAGTTTATTTTATATTGTAAAGGAAATATTTTAAAAGAAAGTTTGCAGTGAATGGGTAGAATTAATGGAATTCTCCCTAGGTGACAAATACGCGAATGTACATTTCTGAAATTTGTACAATATTTAATTGTTTCAAATCTTAAATTTGTTAATTATTGCAAGTAGGAGGAAATTGTGTGTGATTATACGTACGACACAGAACAAGGGTAAGTTGGAATTGTGGGTGTTGCTAGCCTCTTGATTAAACCTAACCTTACTATTTTTTATAAGATGATCCGAAACCGCCTCTAAAAGCTGCTCTTACAGAAAGCTCTAGTGCGAGGGACATTGCTGCTGGAAGCTCTCAAACTGGAAGTTTTACAAGTGAAACGTCCGGTCAAGGAATTTCAGAATTGTTGTTTGGTAAGTTTTATAGAGTTGACTTTTGTGATTATATTGATTTCATTATAATTTATTGTTTTTAGAGCTATGGATTGCTCTTCAAACAAGCAATGAACCATTGTATCCTTCAAATATTAAATTGCATAGTAATGAAAACCTACAAGAAGCTTTTGACATTGAAGCTTCATCTTCTGATGAATACGATATATACCCGATACAGACAATGAGATTAACAGTAGCAGGGATGATAAGAATGAAAACAATTTTCAAACGGATATCGACGATCCGGAAAATCAACCATTATTGCTGAAAAAAAAACCAGCCTGCAAAACCTGGAAGAAAAATGCGAGTAAAGAAAGGGTAAAGCGTACATTAGGGTGTCCCGTCCTTGTATCACTATCGCAAGAGGTATCAAAATTTGCGTAACACAGATTAGGAAAAAAGTAAAAAAACTGGAATTGCGTGTCATCTTGAGGGCTCTACCGCACTTTGAAGTTTTGTAAATTTTACATTTTTACCGTATGCCTAAAATAATACAAAAATCAAGTTTAAAAGGTATTTTATTATTAAAAAAAAAAAACAAAATAAACAAAATAGAACTTTATAATAAATTATAAAACTTAGAATTTAAACTTAATTTTGTGTCCAAAATTTGGCATTTCTGCTCGAGATTGCAACTTGGTTCTGATAAAGCCATCTCAAGATGTAGCGTCAGTTACACTTTTGAGGCCTCTGTTACCAGTTTAACACATCTTTCCACAGATTGTGTGTGACAAAGAAAGTCAACAATTTCCAAGCTCTTATCTTTAGCCATGACTTGAAGGTCTTCATTAGAAATATGTCAAAGAACCGGTGGTGATGAAACCTAGCACTCATGCCATACAATAATCTCGGTGTAGTCTCAAGCAGAGAAGTTAATTTTTAGAGGTTTAAATATCCTGCGTTTTGTGCTACTTTCAGCTTCTCTAGATTTTATTATTCTTTGCAATGGCAGCTCCCGAATGTGGTCTCTATCATCAAATAATATACTGACAAGTAGGTTTTTTGGGTGTGCAAAAAAAGCATTTCCTTCGATAACAGAATCCACAACAGACCTCAGATTTTTGGGTAAAAATCGAGAGTACATAATTAGTTGAAAATTATGTTTGGGTTCGTCCTTAAGAGATGTATTTTGCTTGATTAAGAACCAAATCGGAGCGTATACTTTAACCACATAGTTGACAAGCAATTGCAAATTTTCTGATGGATTAAAAGTACTTACGTAAAGTCTGAGTATACAGTTAGCAGAAGTAAGCCATCTCCAGATTGACGGTTTGCCAACTCAGGAAAACAGGAATCAGTTGATACAGCTTGACATATCTCATAAAGATATTTTTGATCCGTACTTAGTTCATCGACCACATTTTTGGGCAAGTCAGGCAAATTACCAGCCACAGCACAAAAAAACACCGTGGTTTTATTTTTGCAACCAACTAATTGTTTTTCAATAGGTCCAGAATATTTTCTAGAACACGAAGTGCAACCATCTAAGGTCAAAAATAAATGAGAAAGGGGTAACGCATTGGCATGAAGCAAACAAACACGCCATTGTAATGGTCTCTCTAAATACTCCTCTAAATACTGAATCATGCCACCCTTCCAACCGGTGTTAGTTGCTGTTCCATCACATCCAACGCAAATCACGTCATCTAAATTCCAACCTTAACCTTCTAGTAAAGCTGTGATCAAAGTAAGAATTCCCTTTGCCGTACCACGACTTGGCGTTGTGTGTCCCAAATAAACTGATCCAGGTTTTGCTAAAACTGAGATGTGCTCTTCTAAAATGTCTTGGCGATGGTAACGATCCCCTAGTTTCTCATTTATCAGTCTTGTCTTTTCGCACATCAAAGTAAATGCTTTTTATAACAATGCCTCCAATATCTTTTGAAGCTTCTATCCGTACTTTAGATACAGCTCTGCTGGTCTTGTTTTTATCAATAACCAGAGTTAAATCTTCGGCAGAAACCAAGCCGACGTCAGCCAAAACTGCAGAAGCAACAGCAGCAGCAGATCGCGCCGATAAACCGTATCTATCACAGACCTTAGCAACTGTGGGTAACGGCAATGTATTTCGATTCGCCGTTGAAGTGGATGATGTCTCTATCGAGGACGTGTTTATCGGGGATGCCTCTGTTGTCGGATATGTTTCTGGGGAAGACTCACGCACCGAATCTTCTTCATAATTTGCTGAGACAGAATGCTGCCCTTATTGACTCTTCAGTATGTCTCTGCTATCGTTTCATTAATCCAGCCGTTTCTGTCTTATCAACGCCGCTGATAACCATTTTCCTATCATTCCTTTGATCCAACAAAAAACTTTTCTCATTGATGGGCACTGCCTTAGGTTTTAAACACAAACAAGATTCAAATGAAGTGCATTTACAAGCAGCACCGCCGAAAAGCTTCTCCGATGAATCTAAAAAACGCTTTAGTTTGTTTTCAAAACTAGCATTCCGTTTGCTTTTGGGGTATCTTTTCAAATTGAGGTACTTTTCGAAATAGGATTTCAGTAATTGAATAACTCGTTCCTTAGTTACGATTGGAATCGAAGCTTTGGTCCAAATATCGTTGATTTTTTCAGCAACAATTGCATATATATCTGAATTGGATGGATCCTTTCCATTATACTTCAATTTCAGGTCGTTGTCGACAAATAAAATAAATTTAATGACGTCCCTTATAGTTGGTAACTGCCGATCGTCAAGTTCTTTGTATGGTCCCAATATAGCACAAGAAAAAATATAAGTCGGTCCAGAATTTTATTTAGCTACTGTGAATATAAGTGAGGCTTTTACATGCTGTGTTTTAAAAAAGCAAACCTCTACTGAAATACTTCAAAAGGATCAGAGGGCCAAGCATACACCACATATCAGGATGCTATCAGCAGATGAGACGTACTTGAAAAAACACATTACATCTATTCCAGCTGTGCAATCTCATTATTGTAGACAATCATCGACAAAACGTTACTTAGAGTCTTCATTAAGTACATCTGTTGTGTATCGTATGTACAAAGAAAAATGTGTTGTTGACAATCATAAAGTAGTAATCATTTGAGAAGTACAGAATGGTATTTAATGCAAGCAATGTTTATCCTATAATGGCATGAAGAAAGAAGACAAGGTAATAAAAGCACATAAATCAAAAGATGATGATAAACAAACTGCTAGAGATAATCAATCTGTCTTGTCTTACAACTTTGATTTGCAAGCGGTGTTACATACGCTTAAAAGACCTGCTGGGCAAATCTTTTATCTTAGGAAGTTAGCTATGTACAATTTGACGGTGTATAATCTGGGTAATCAAGCATTACAGTACTATTTCTAGGATGAAACTAATGGAAGGTAAGGATCTAACGAAATTTCATCTTGCATTTTTGATTATATCAAACTCTATAACGAAATACTGCAAGTACGAGTGATGTCCGATGAATATGGCGGACAACAAAAAAATTAGAAATAATAAATTATAAATTATTCCAACAAGGACACACAGAAATGGTGTGCAACTCCATTCACTCTAAAATAAAAAGAGAATCTAAATACCTACCGATTTAGACTCGTACTTCGAAAGCCTGGGCTGAAGTTAAAAGAAACTCTAGAATACACTCTTTGCTGTTTGCAGTCAAAACCATGTTATTTGAAGATTTCAGTGATTATAAATCTATTAGCAAGCAACTTTCAACGCAGCGGATACCATGGCGTAGGGTATACTGGGTAGTACGTTACGAGAAACAAAGTCCACCAAAGATTTTCTAGAAAACAAACTTTGACGATGAAAACTTTGCTGAAGTGGTTGCACATGGTCGACCAAATGGAAATGTACTTGAACCAACAGCTGCTTATAGCTCGCAAATAAAGGTTTCAGTCGAAAAATTTCCAAATTTAATGGTTATGTGTGAGGATGGCACTATTCCCAAAGCTTACCATAATTTTTACAACAGCCTCAAACCTGGAGATGGTGTTGAAGGTAGATTTCCAGAATCAGCTGCAGACGAAGTGTCAGCTAGAAACGAATATTAGTGTTTTTTACTTGAATCCTTGCCATCTTATTGTTCACATTGCTATTATAACTTTGTATTGGAAATAACAACAATAAACTAATAAAGATAATACAAAAACTCGAATGTTCCAGCAGATTTTTAGTCTTCCCGGCAACTTAAAAAATTATAAAATCTATGAATAATTTATGTATTTGATGAGTAAAATTTATGACAGTCTTCACCTCTTCTTGTGTACATTTTCAACTACTCTTCGATATTCACATAGAAGAATATTTTCATAACTTGTTATTACGTATTGTATTGTGAAGAAGAAAAGAAAATAATGACCATATTATTAAGACAGTTCTCGAATAAGTAACAATCTTTTAATAACGTAATGTAAATAAATACAACCAAATACTCAATGTATATAACTATAATAGTCACAAACAAAATTTTCTCACAAGCAGTAAGGTTAAATGTAGGTGTTTCGTGACGGACAACACTTTGCAACAACAATGCTCCTATTCATGGGACGCATTAACAAATAATTTAATCGAAAGATGCTTATTATTATGAGCGTATTGTGTATCCGAAAGCACAATGTTCGAACAAATTAGATTCCACGATACGCTTAAGCGCTTATCACAAAATAATAATGGCTTAGAAACACCTAACGCAAGTGCATACACTTCCTTTTGATTCTTAGAATGGAGCTAATTAACCAAGAACATATGCAGGCATTGTATTCGAACGCATATACTAGGAGGCTTTGTTCATGTGCCCAAATTATTATGCAAATTCTTATTAGATCGTTAAATAAATTTGTTAAAGCGCATTGTAATAGTAAAGTGCAGTTTCTACAAGAAAATAATTAATTTACATAGTGATTCGTTCCTGTAGAGAAACAAAAAGTGCTCGATCGCAATTTTATTATATTATTTATATAAGGAAATTGTTTGTAAATTCTATAAACCGAATTATGTTATAATACCTTCAAGTCCGATACTTAAAATTCATAATTTACGATACAATAAACCCATAAAATTCCAATTTAAATATTCTGGGTATCAATAAAAAGTTGTTCAGTTCTAGAAATTTAAATGATGGGTTCATGTAAGAACCCCAAAAATAGGTGATGATATGTGTGCGGTGTGATCAGAAGATTATGTTTTGAGCATCAAGAAACCCACAGGAAGATACTTTACGATCTTTTTATCAAAAATTTAATTTTATAGCATCTCTCCTAATAAGAACACGTATGCTCTTGCATATTTTGAACAGAAATAAAATAGAAAACAACAAGGAAAGAGGTCGTTGATTTTGGGCAATAAAAAAAATTAAATATTTATTACTACATTTTTAACATTTAATGAATTGGTTTATGACATTATTAACTGCCAATAAAACACCAAAACTTGTGTGAAAGATTATAGTTTGGATCATAAAATCCTAGGTAGCACTTAATTTATTAATCAAATATACACCATCTACTTCCCAAATCTTAGAATCGTAAAAATGAAAATCTTCGAAAAACACCTAAAAATTTTGATAAAAGCTATATTTTTGTATTTTTATAGACAACATAATAGGTTAATGCTGTTTTAATGGTGAATCACACGCTTGAACGAAAAATATTTCTATATACCTACTACGGAAACGTGGACGGAATCGATTTATGGCATTATCATACAACAGTTTTGATCAATAAACGTTACAACGAATTTGAACATAAACTGTCGAAAATAGATTTTAATGATTTCAAACTGAAATAAAATTTACATAGTTGTGGTTACATATAAATGAAAATATTCAAATCTTAATACATATATGTATGGTCAAAAGATGAACGTACAATGGCGATTTTATTAATGAAAAAATTGCATTTATAATTAACAGAAAAGAATTAGAGATTTCAAAAGTGAAACTACTAAAGGAAAGGCGTAGACTATCAAGGCTGTGAATCATTGATCGTTAGGTAAATACAATTGTCCACAGAAAGCATTAGACAGAAAAATCAACTTTGAGACAATTCAGTAGCACAATTATCAACATAAAAGCAAAGCAAAGCAAATCTGCGCTTCATTACGTTAGATACTAAGTAAGTGAAATTAAACCAAATTACAGGCTACGCTACGGGAAACACACCCAACGCTATAATCGATTACACGGTACTTCCTGAAATCAAAACCGTATTGATGTACATATTAGCCGTAAAGAGTTGGGTCTTAAATAAGTAAGTGGATTTGAAATTGTAGACGTTTTTATTGGAAATATGTAAGTATGTATTATTATGCTTCTTAAGAAATATTTACAATTTTAGGTTTTATATCATTTTTCTACCCCGATGTTTCCTTGCAAATCTTTATATCAAAAACTAAAAATTCAGAATTTCTAAAAAAAAGTCACAGTGCAGTTTGCTTTGGAACGACCAGGGATTTTTAAGTCAATAAAATTTTTCGCACTGATTGGGTTTTCTGTTCTACTCGACCAACAGTATTCGAACCAACCACCCTGGTGGACAGACTCGGTTGAATGAGCTAAAGGATACGCAACAACGAAAACAGAGATGTATATCTATAGCAGCACAGACAAGCAAAAACATGTCTGATAAAAGCCATAGAAAAAAAATGAATCTTGACGAAACTACATTCAAAACGACTTAAGCGTAAATCTCTGCATACAGTTTATAAGTTAGCAGAATGAGAAATCAAACAGGAGATGGTTAAAACAACATTAAAAGGGTACACAGATTCATTGGAAGAAATTCTAACAGATACACTATAAACAATACTGTCAGAAAAAGATCCCAACGGCACGCCCAAGTAAGAGAAGAAATTCTAGAGGGCACTCAAAAACGCCAGGCTATCACAATCTATAAAATGAGTCATCCTCAAAGCAATTGCGTTAGTAATCGTCAATTTTCCTAACCATACTAATCAATGGCTGTCTCATTCTGACATTTTTCGCAATACTGGAAAATAGGCAAGCTGCTAACAAGTCTAAGAAAACTCGACAAGCAACCAAGCGATCCGGAATCACTCTGTCTACTAAACCCTACTGCCGAAACTTGTAATGTTTTTGAGAGATTCGTACGTAACAAATTAGTAAAGCACTTGTGTAACGAACACCTACGCGACCAAACCAGTACGTTTTTTAAAAAGGAAAGAGCCTGAGACAAACTAATTAATACAGCGTAAGAAACTCAAGAAAAATATATTTATAGTCATAAACGGAGCTTTTGATGATTTGTGATGGCCAGGAACAATCAATCACCTGCATGAAAGAAATCTCCTACATACACTAAAAATGATAATCAAAAGTTTTCTGAAAGACAGAGTGGTGGTTCAAACTACACCTTCAAACCTAATCGTAGCAAAATCCATACACCTCCTCATGTGGAATTTCTGTAAAAAAACCTTCTTGCAGGGCAAAACCACGATGGGACAACTATTGCATACTTAGATGACGTAGCAATTTTCACTGAGGGACAGAACAGATGACAAATAGAACAAAAATTGGTAGAAGAGTTGCCCATGACTTATAAAAAAATAGACCACGGAATAAAAGGTAATTATTTTGGCGAGCCCGACTTTACACGATGCTCAAAAGCAAGATGAGCAGAAACCCAATTATAAAGATGAACAAAAAAAAATCTCCAGAGAGTAACATCAACTATACATCTTGTTAATGATATTGATATTGATTTTGGAGCAAAGCCTTTGACAGTATGTACTAATGGTTTTAAAATAAACTAGGACACTAATTTTACCATTGTAATATCTACATTTAATTTCGGTTAAAGGATAAAGTCATATTTAAACTGGGAAAATTACTTACATTTTCGAATCATAGTAGTTGGCCAGTGTCCTAGTTTATTTTGAAATCAATAGTACGTCTCGAACACAGTTAAGACAATCTGTGCTAAAGCAATGATACGGGAATACATAATAACAGGTATCAGAAACTGTAGAATTATGCGCAGCCTTCATAGCGGTGTCATGAAAGCCTACAAGTCTGCCTCTGCCGTGGTCGCTTAAATAATAGCCAAAACAGTCCATCTGCATATTTTCCTGTGCGTGGAAATGGTTATAAAGTGGATAAAAGCTCATAAAGCCGCAAACTACAAGAGCGAGGTGGTAACTCGAAAAGACTCCTCACAGAGAGAAACTAGCAGAGTCTGTCTGTCAGAAATTAGCTCCCACATTAGGCAAGAGGAATGCAATGTTACTACAAGAAAAGGATAGCCACCTACCACTTCCTATCAACCATGATCACCAAAGACAGTCAGTGTCTTCATAACCCACAGGAAATCAACCACCGAATAGAGAAGCGAGACAACTGCTTTTGTGACATATGTCAGGACCACAGCCGAAACGACCCAGAACATGAATTTTCATGTTGTTCGCCTTTGCAGAACAACAGCAGAGGCCGCATCAACTTGTCTCAAACTGTTCCATCTAACCAGTAAAACTCGGGACGTATGCAAGTTGAAGACCAAGCAATCGCGAATGCTGTAGCTAATCTTGTGCAAAACTTGTGAGGCTTTTCTTAGAAGACACGAGGCAGAAAACAGAACACCCTCGAGCAGACAAGAGCCAACCAACTAGGGTAAACTTAATTTCGAGTGACGATTAAATCGAAAACGCAGACGGAGAGGCACAGCCCAGGACAGCCCCATCTGCAAGCAGCTGGCACGCACAAGGCAAAAACGATAAAGACAAAATACAGAACAGTGTGAAGAAAAAGAGTAGGTATGCAGTGCAATAGCAATAGTGTAGTGTAGTGAAGAGACGAAAGACTAAGGACAGAGATAGGACTCCATGAACTTAAACATTGCCAAAAGGATCTTAAGATGAGCTACAATGGAAATGTAAACACAAACAAACAGAAAAACGTACAAAAACATTTGAAAATTGTATATCTCCTCCAAGAATGTTTCAAAAAACAATGAAGTCGTCAATTCTCGAGACAAGTTGTTAGAACAAACCTAAAGTTAACTTCAAAACAGTATTTTTGCTTGATTACAGAGTTGAGTGCATTTTATCTTAATTTATTGGTAAATAATTACCATCTGCTGGTAAACTCTAAATATTCATCTTTGCAAATACGTAATACGATGATACATCGCACAGAGATAATTCGATTTGAATCTAGACCAAAGTAGGAAGAATAAAATCTATGGTTGTTCTATCAATTGTCTTTAAACTGGAGTTTTTAATTAATTGTAGGACAAAATAAAATCTCCTCAAAAAGTGGAAAATGTCGAAACAATGCAAAAGGTTTAGAAACACTATGCTATACTGCCCTACAAAGCAAAAAGGTCCTAACTCTCAAAATCATAGTTTTGAGATATTGAGTGAAACGTTTTTGGCTTTCTTCACGTTTGTATAGGATCTTAAAAATTGGCCTTTGTCACTTATTCTCAAAGTTGGAGCTGTCTTGCTTGACTTATATTATACAGATTTCAATGCAAATAACTCAGTTTTGTTTAGTTTTTGAGTTACAGCCTATTTGCTTTGCAAGGTAGTATAACCCGACTGTGTTTCTACAATTGTAAGCAGAAAAGGTAACTAAGCTATCCAACCGGACGTCCAAGCTAGTTTCAATACTATTACAGATTTTTATATGTTCATGATATAAACTGAACCAAAATTCATTGATGACTAGCCTTAGCGCCCTTAAGTTTTTTGTAAATTTAAATTATCTTAGAAAACATTCTTAAAGCGCTAGCAGAACAGTTCCTTAACGCTGAGTAATTGACTTTTAGCGTAGGGAATTGCCGTAGACTGTCATTCCCTCAATCAGATAATTCAAGAAGGCAATCCATACTACTTTTTCGTGATGCCTCAAAAAAGGCTGAAGAAAGGTAACAATAATGAAATCTTGTAATAGTGTCAGTAGTAAACTGGCTCGTTTATAATTGTACTTATACGTAAAGTGACCTTTTTATTGAATTGATTCAAAGTAAGGTAATCAGACATGTATTCCAGTTTCTAACAATGCAGCATAATAGAGAATTTAAATTTTTGATAAATTGCGTAAATTATTACGTGGAAAGTATCTAATGCCATAGGGATTAATTCTTACTGATAGTTTAAAACATAAATTGGCCTAGAAAACTACTCGATGTTTTATTTATATTTAATGCAATCTACTTATATTAATTAATTCGAAAAAAAGTTATAACTTTACAATCTTAACTATTTTAACTACTTTGCTGTTTGAAAATTGCAAAAGATATTATTTATATATACTTTTACTTGGTAGAATAACCTTTGAAATGTATAATAGCCACAAAAAAGGGACGAGCAAACATTCTTATTCATTCTTGTATATTTTTATCGTAATTTAACTGTCATTTCATATTAGACCGTTTTTCCTGACAGGAAATGGAAAATTACACTAGATGTGCTACAGAAACTACGAAATTAGATCACGGATGCACAAAAAGATACGGTTCACACGTACCTGCACCTAGATATAGTTTTTATAAGTGAAGGAACAAGAACCAATTTAAAATACATCATTGAGAGTAATCAGGGTAAGAGCAGGAAAAAATCTACCGTGGAACAATTGCGTTCTAATGCTCATTTAAGAACAGGAAGACTAATCTGTTACTTGGAGAAAATTAGTCATTCTTGTTTGCTTAGCAATATTATCTTCAGAACAAACGCGACATGAAAAACTAAATTGAAACTGTCTTAATATCAAAGAAGTTGTTCAAGTGCGAAACTTTATTAACGAAATACATTTATCATCATAAATTGCTCGGTAACAAATGACTTTTAGTAAAAAAAAATGAATATTCATAATAATTTAATATTAATGTCGGAGATATTTATTTGTTTTGTGAATCATAAATGGTGCACTTTGAATTATGTGCGTATTGATACCGTTCGCTACATCCAAATACAGTAGCAAATTGTGACAGGTTTTACCAACTCGCTCCAGGGGATGAATCTGCATTGAATGTGTTGAAACCGGCTCTGTGCTGACTACAAACGGCCTAGGGGTTATTTACGATAGAATTGCAATGATTCTGGCTTCAATTAATTTGTCCGTTACTTAGTAATTGTCCACTTCCTACACTCTTACAAAATTTATACGCTGAAAACCTTTGCGTTACGCTTATTTAATTCTTGTACTTACCAACCAGATGCAGCTTTCTTTTGCAGTACCAATTATTTCTGATCTATCAATCAAAGCAAAAGTTAAGCATTTGTCGTTATTAGTAGTATCATTCAGCAATGTTTTAATTCTTTGTATTTGAAGTACTTAATCAAATTTCAAAGTATTTAAGGTAAAAAAAGTAAAATGAGTTATTAGATTTTAGAAGCAACCACATGAAGTACTAAAAAAGAATTTTTACTCAAAAAATTTGGAACAAGCTGAAATTAGGTATCCAAAGAACAGAAAATTTCTAAATTTCGATCCAGCCAACTCAGCAGCTTCGGTAACAAGCAGTTCAAACAGCACCAACCAGCTCCAGCAGTAGCATCCAGCTTCAATGATCAAATCGCAGTTGCAACTCCAAATCGCTGCCAAAGATTAAGGTCCGTTCGTCCCCTTTAATCTCGAATTGCCAAGCCAGATTGACTTTTTTGCAACAAATAACCTTCTAGAAACTGTAACCTTGTGTTACAGCTTCCTGTAGTCCCAGCACGCCACCATCGATACGAGTCGAAGATGCATTACCTTGGGAATAGAAAAATTTGTGACATTTCGCTACACGGTAGGAAGCAACACATTAGAAGCCCATGAATGGTATCCTTCTATCAAAACCAGCTAAAGCAGCAATTTGTGTAGGTTTGCTTAGCTGGTAACCCAGCCAAAGTCATAACAGCTGCAGCACCACGTAGCCACCCAACAGCGCCAAGCTGCTACATGAAGCAACGACAATGGCCGTCAAGAGCACCATCCAAGAAGCCAGGTATTACTCCAGGTGTCTAGAAAAAAACCTACCAAAAATACCCGGTTACAGAAAAATGGAGAGAACTCTACAGAATCCTGCCAAGCCGACGAGTAAGAAACATAGATCTCTACATCTTTCGCGCCGGAGGCCGCAACATCAACTTGACCAACCAAAAAGAAATCAATTGTGACGCGTAGTGAAGTGGAGAGTTGTAAGACCGTGAGTGCATAAAAGAAAATACAGTGAACTTGAAAACAATTTTCAATACACTGTAAAAGACACTTTGAACTTTAACATTTTTTCACTATTTCTAAAGTTTATTATTTTCCAATTTAATATTTTTTGTTTTCCAACTATGTATATACGTTGTAACATTTATTGGTTTTCTTGAAATCCGTAAATAGCAAAATAAAGCGGAAGAAAGGGAGAGAGAGAGAGAGAGAGAGAGAGAGAGAGACAAAAAGATTCCATTGACTGGTCCGCCGTCACGGCCACAATGCTCTTTGATACCAGGTAAATTAAAGCGATTAGGATCAACAAACTCACCGGTGACCCCAGCTCACTCAGCCGATCAAGTAGCAATCAGAAGAGGAAGTAGCCTTCAAAAATGCAGCACCCAGCTCCAGCAATACTTAGTTAGTTTCTGCTCCAGTCCATTCAGCAGCTCCGATAGCAACCAGTTCCAGCAGCGGCAACTAGCTTGGGCAGTAGCATACAGCTGAGCCAGCAGCACCATTTAGAAAAATCGTCGAACCAAAGTCAATTCTTCTCTCAACCATTTCCTTCAAAAAATTATAGAAAATAAAAAAAAACTGAAAAAGAAACTCTGGAAATAAAAATTAAGCGCCAAAATGAAAAAAAGGGAAAAAGAACAATAAATAGAAAAAGAATAACAACAAAAAAAATAATAAACAGAAGGGTAAAAAGATAAAAGAAATCCTTAAATATCTTTTTGCACATAGAAAGAAAATACCAGCCAACTTAGAACAACGACAAGTCATCACACAATGATGAAGAAAAGAAAAGAGTCCATCCTGTGAAACCAGCGCTCTCTCAGCTACGCCGCTTGGTAAACAATGATAACGACCCCCACCACTACCTGTTGATAAGATAGCTCAGTATCAAATCGCAATTCTTCAGTTACATTTGTATCAACTGACAATACTGTTTTAACGTTGTTAGTTGTCCGAATTGATTACAAGAAATCTAAAGTAAAATTTAAGATCCTTACGGAGACATTGCTCATGGTGTTTCAGGGTTTTACACTACGTCGCGTTCTTACAGAAAGGACAAAGCTAAGTCTTCTCAGCTCCTACAGGAAGACGCTGAACTTCAGAAGCAAATGTACATTTTTAACAGTTCGATCGCTCTACAGGAACATATAAAGAAGGCAGAACAGATGTTCCTTCTGCAACTCTGTAATAAGTTGGACGGCTGTAAGGATTAAAACTAACTTTGATTTTGTACTACCAAACTGTAGCTTGTTAATGAATGGAAAATTGTTTCAAATAGACTTTTTTGCTTTTATATTGAGTACTCACAGGTTCAATGTTGAATGAACAACCTTATAGATGGGACCAATCGATACAAAATAGTTATCCTGTTTTGGTCCCAGCTCTGCTGCCACCAACGCTGCGCTTAGTCAACTTGAATTTGATTAGTTGCAATTGCAAGAAAAGATATTAATGCTGGTGCGGATCAAACCCTTGATCAAAAGCTGTAGCTCATGAGATGGACGACATATTCAATGTTGCAAGTTTCTAATTTTTGGTCAATTATGCTCTTTGGTTTGTCATATCTTAAGACGGGAAACTTGACTAACAACAAAGGTGAATAAAAAGAAGATGGTATGTTGTTCAAAGGATGGTACCTTCTTTCTGTGGATTCAGTATATGAACATGATCGCTTTAATGATTGTGAGCTGGCTAGTGGCGTTCCTATTTACAAGCCTATTATAAATCTCTATTCCCTGCTGCTTCTGGCTACTATTATTATGCAGAGTCCAACCTCAAAAAGACAAGACTAGAAGTTTTTGGGGTAGATCTTTTAGAAATGTGGCTATTGAAGCAGTTCTTATGAAAAGTGTAAAATCTACCAGTGGTCTGACTCACGGGAGACGATTTGAGGAGTCGCAGCGTCAAGATTGGCTTCTATCTATGCTTTTTGCGTCAGAACCCAACAATACAATAAAGGAGTTGACATTACTAGAGTACCACACTAGCGAACAATCATAAAGGTTGCTCTAAATCCCAAACAGAAGGAGCAGCCAGGACTTACACAATATATTTTTATTTTTTCAAGACTTCTTTACTTAATCGCTTACCATGAACCAGAACCAATGGAAAATACGCCTAGCTGACTCTGGTTGCAAAATGAAACATGCAACTGGAGATGCTGACCTGCTGATTGTTGAAACGGCTGTTTACTATCACATCTGGTGGCAAAAAAATAAGAAAAATTTCAGACATGAAAAAAGTGGAGAAAAACTTCGTTCTGACGAAACCACAAAAAGATGGATTCTTTTTAGAACAGGACAATCTGCCGACAATGACAAAATCGTCAAAGGTATGAAACAAAAGAGCAAGCAAACAGCAAAAAAGGAAGAACTATTCAAAGTTTGAATCTACGTATTTGACATTGGATTAAAACTTTTGCGGATGAAAATGCCAAAGATGATATAAGATTTGTAGGTGTTCCGGACTTTGAATAAGTTTAGACTAAGTAAAATTTGAAACTTTATTTATTTTGTTTAATTTGTAACCTATGAGCAATCTTTCAAAGCTATGACATGTACCATTCTAATTATCGCCGAAAAGTGCAATTATGCCAAATTATTCGTATATTAATCATTTAATGAAACAAATAGCTAAGTTGGTATCTTTCTTTCGTCTACTTTATACATACATGAATCTACTGTGATCCTATTCGAAGCGGATGATTGATTGTAAACGTCTACTTAATATTTGCTAATTTTAAAATAATCATTAACTACATATTATTAAGTTAATTAATACCAAGGTTTAAGAAGGAAAGGTGAAGAGTATTGAAATATAGTAGATGTTTGTCTTAATTAATTAGTATCGAAACATCATAAAAGATAACCAAGTTAGCTTTTACATTGAAAAAGCGAAAGTCACAATCTAAAGTGAAACACCCAGTATAATAATAGATAGTTATGATTACGGTTACCATAAATTATCTTACTTGTACGTCAACAAAATACTATTTTGGAAAGGTGTAACTCATAAAATATATTTTTTATTAATTTGACATTATTTGTCATAGCACTAGCAAACAATGCTATAACTTCCGTTTTTCCAAATCCATATTAAATTAACTAACAAGTGTAATTAACGAAACCGCTAATACAATTTTTCATTTTTTTTATATACTAATTCTAGCATAATATTTCAAATGTTAATCAGATAATTACATAACAAAATAGGAACTAGTTCTTGATATTTTCATAATTTAAAACAAAATCGTAAATTATTCCTATTATATTTAGATAAAAACTGTAACCTCACTCAATTTTAAAAACTATAAATTTTAAATTTAAAGAACTCACATAAACCGTTAATCGGTTTAATCATCGACCTCGTTTTCCTTTTCCCTTTGACTTATCTAGAAATCTATTATAATCAAAAACCTTTTTTGGCTTATCTGTTTAGCATTTCAGTCTATCTAAAATGTTTTAAATGGAAACTGAACTAGTATTTAAATAATTAACAACAGAAATGGTATTACAAGAAGATACCTAATTAGTATCATCCTTAATTGACATCGTCGGCATTTTCTGAATCACGGTCACTTTCATTAATATTCAAGTTTACAATTTATTTCAATTTATATAGAGCTGCTCGAAAAACCTTGACATTCAAATGGCAGCGGACGTAGTAGAATCTGCCGTAATATTTTAATTTTTAAAAAGCGACAGTGAAAATGACTCGAATTTACACTTTAATTATTTTAAGACGACTTTTATAGCATGCTCATTACAATAATTTATAATGAATATTTTTAATTTTAATACTGTTTGGGATTTATGATATTCTATTGTTTTTAATAATACGAATTACTAAAGAGAAAAAACACAATGCCAAAATAGTGATTAGCATCTAACTATAGATCATAACGGAATTTATTGTCTGTACAAAGTGAATAATAGTTGCATCTCCGTGGGAATTGTACGATCGTACACAAACAGATATTTATAACTATAAAACATGTAGGTTATCTTGCTTTATTATTTAAGCTCGAGATTATTGTCAGAGAAGTTATGTTGGTATTGTTAGCAATTAATGTTAAAGTGGAGCTCAATTTAAATTTTAACCTCAAGTTTAAACATTTTTTAAACTATAATTTCTGCAATGTCCTTGTTTGTTAAACATCAGAAATGTAAAGTGCAAATAAATAGCAAATGCCACTTTATATCTTATGAAAATTAAGCAAGTTGTTCTTAAGAGAGAAATGGCAAAACATTTATCACGATAAGGATAAACGATAGCATTTGTTTATTTATTTCCTATATACATCAAACAAGTTAGCATGTAGAACCAATAAGTGCATTAACTGTGCTTTAAAATATTACCGCTAGGAAGGACTACTAAATATATTGGTAATTGACAAAAACTTCTTGTCGAGACGTCCTGTATTTTATTTTACCATCTCGTTGCTCAATTTTGTCTCAATAAGAAATTATCCTTCAGCAAAGCAAAACTTATCATCAAGAGGCATTCGGCATTCAATCAATCCATGTATGGGTCATTTAATGAACTTAAAACCAAACAGCAGTAACAATTGCAAAAATATTTTTTGTTTTTGTTCAGCGTTAGATTACCTAAACAAATCTTTTAATTGTTATTAGACTTAAGTTGTTTCTTTTCCAGGTATAAAAGCATTTATAGTTAGTATCAAAATAAATGATATTGAATTGCATAAGAAACACTAAAGTATTCCACTTGTAATAAAACATTTTTCTTCAAGAGTCCATCACAATAAACAGAATAAAAATGGATATTTGAAGCAAATAAAAGAAATCAACATTGACATTTGACACTACAAAAAGAAACTACATGGCAGTGTACCATTTGGAAGATGTTTAAGTTGCTGCATTTTATAATCCAAAAATTAAAGATCTGGATTAGACTAAGCTTCATGCCTGACGGAATTGATTTTTTTATTCCTACTCACCTCTAATTTTAATTTTTTGCCTTTTTGACCTTTTGTACAAAAGCAGAGTTTTACTAAAAAATATGATTCTGGTATTGGAATAGTTCTGACTTTACAAGACACTCTTTTGATAAACTTTAGCAGTGGTCTTGACTTCGTTTTTATAGAGATAAACTTCAGATGATCTAAAAAAAAAATCTTTAACCAAATCATCACTGAAGATGGATGAAGACATTTCTGAACACAAGGATTGGCTCGACCAGCTTATTTGCTAGTGCTAATTTTGCCGATGCAATTGTTCTTTGACAATAGAGGTCTTCTCTTGGTGATTTACCGCCTTATCGATATCTTTGAGAAACTATGTTTTCAGTTGAGAAGGTGACTTGTTTTTCTTCTGAGAGCACAAGACTTAAGCCCTGTATTTCAATGTTCTTTTAATGGTACTTTTGGTTATACCCATACACAAAAACGTTAGTTTTTGCTTTCCTTTCCTTGCCCTTAGGTTTCGTTGTATCTTTTTATGGTATGGTAAATAGTCTACTCGATATTTCTAGATTTCTTAGCAATCTTCCGCAAATAAAAAGATACAATCTTTTCTTTGACTCCACTCTATGTTTAATTACTAATCAATTACAACAAATTTAGTGTTCAACAACTCAAAATAAATCACACAACTGCAATTCTAAAAGGGTCTTACCCATACCAGATTTTTTTTGTTCTAATCAAAAGTTTTATTGTAAGGTGCTTACCTTTTGTTTGGTATTTTACCACTTGACAAAGAAAAATCAAAAACATATAAATATAGTGCTATGCCATTTTCTTCTCATATGGAAATGCAAAATTATTGATGTTTTTATGTAGTAAACGACGTTATTTGACTCTAAAAGTGCATTGAATTAAAAAACATAACATAAAGTAAAAAAAGAGAAACAAATATTTGTGGAATTCTTTGAAATGTTCGGTACCACATAGACCAGGCTTATCTATACATGCGATACAAACATTTCGAGTTAATTTTCTTTGGCCCAACCTACGGCAAATAACACATATTCTTCGAAGTGCTCGACTTTTTTCTTCCTCTTTAGGTAAGTTTACCATGACATGTTCTTTTTTGGGGACATTTTTCGAAGTGCAGGGTCTTTCTGAAGTCGAGAATCCTTCATCTTCCTATAGCTTTCTGTACCTCATTAGCTTTGGAATATAGAATTTTAGAGTTTAGGAGCATTTCTAAATAAACTGAAAAACTACTTTGGTAAACCATTTTTGGTCTACTGTATCAACGGAACCCATATTTTGGTTGTAAAATTCTATGTGAACAGGTTTTTTAAATGTTTGTAATTTTTCTCTAACCATCTAACAGTAAGATGCATATCGTTACGTATAAAACATGACTGATAGGTTTTCAGAGGATGTTTGGTTAACTCCTTCGGAACTCCTCGATTTGGTCTTTTTGTCCCAGTCAGGTACGTATTTTGGGCCAGTAGAAATTCACTACGCCTCAGTAAAGCGTATCAGTTGTCCAAGATGATTTCTCTTCCGCTGTTTAGTAAAGTTTGTGCTAGGTGAACAACGATTCTTTCGGATATTGTCAAATTTTCTGTACCGCGTATGTGCGATACTTCAAAAGTGTCTTTACCCACATATAAACAAAAATTCCAAATGAATCCTCTTAAATCTCCATTACTTGGACACAGAGCAAATATGTTTATGCCAAATCTGTTTCTTTTTGACTTTATGTATTGACGAAAATGCAACTTGCCTTTGTAGAGCAGCAGATGTTCGTTAATGGCAAAAACTGGCCCAGGATCAACTAAGGTCATACAGTTGTCTCTCAACATAGCCATGCCCAGTATGGTCATGGGAGCTCCAGATCTAGCAGATTCTTTAAAAACAACGTAGTTGTTACGTGTAAGAACTATTCAGTGTGTTAAACAAGAAGTTAGCTTTCTTTCGTATTAAATGTTAGTTTTCACACAATTCTTACAAGTAATACAAGTAATACTTGAGAAGATCATATTGCAAAAAAAAACGCAAGCACATACAGCTGCAAATAAAAAATTGTACTAATTGGTGTATAAACTCTTGTGTGTTGCTTAAGAACAAAATCTTTCAATGTAAGGCGATTTCAACATAAAAATTGAGTTATAGGGCTGTGCCATCAACTTGAAAGTTTAATAATCATTCAAAGAAGTCAATCTAAAATGCTCCTTGGTATATTTCCAACCATGTCGTACACGACGATCTAAAAGAGTCTTTTGTTGATGACATCATCAAAGAAAAAAGCGCAAAACATTTCGACAAGACTGTAAGCTGCACTAATACGTCTACGACTAAAATCCCAATATAAAAAAGAATTGGTAGGTTGGTAGACCTGATATAAGGTTAGCGAGGTTGTCTCACTGAAGATAACTTCATTACGACATCAAAATGCAATACAGTTCTGAAGTCATTGCATTATTTTACAGAATATTTTGGGTATATCGATAAACGTAGCAATAAAAAAAGTTAACCTTTTTGATCCAACTTAGAACTTTAATTAACTATTTGTTATTTAACAGTTCTCTTAGAAAAAACGATTTCGCAAATTATGTGCACTGTTAGTAGTAACAGATTAGAAATGGTTACCTTCTAGGTAACTAATGAAAAACAAAGAAATGAGACACGTATGAAGAAAACTGTAAATGGTTTAAAAAATCTTTATTTCTTTATCTATCAAGATCTAAATAACGAAAGAGATTCTATAAAATTATTTAGAACTGTTATGATTCAATTTTCACTTAGGTCATTAATTTGTCAAATCTTTGTCTGCGTCCAGCTTAAATCTTTATCCAACTGTATTGTTGGTCTTTCTAAAAATTTTTATTATTTTTCCGCTTGGCAGAAAAAAACTTGAACCGTCGTCGTGCATAAAGGTTCGAAGTTGGTCTTGCACTGATTATAAGTTTTTTTCTCGCTATTGACGGATTACTAAATTAATTACCCATTTGGTGCATTTGGTGCGTTATATCTTCTTTGCTTTTCGCGAATTAACAGTAGTCTATGCCGATTTGATCTACGATCAAGGCCACACACCAACTTTGGTAAGATTTGTTTTGGCTGATTTTTGTCTATCAAATTCTAATTATGCTTAACTCGAATTTGTTTTTCCGAACGCTGACAGTTATGTTTTTTTGTACGGCTTTTTCTTTTCTCTTGATTTTTACCATTTTCTTTTATTTTTTGAAATCGATCATATATCTGGAAACAATACGCCGGCTTTTCGAGAAAGGGGCTGAGACCCGTCCACGAGACGATCCTCACACCAGCTCCTGTTCAGAAGCGTTTCAAGATTATTGCGTTTCGGTAAGTGATATTTCTGATTTTTTTTTCTGTGAGTGACCGAC
>VTPC01088947.1:0-11463 GCA_011009095.1 Ignelater luminosus
CATTCTATCTAAGTAATCATAATATTGTAGTGTAGTTCTAGAGCTCACTAGCTCTTGTTTATATTTAAGCTATTGCAATATAAAAGTAAGGAGGCGTATTAATGTTCTAACGAGTATTTTACTTTTATATTGGCAACATTTTGTTATATTTGTATTCATGGCAACACTGTTTTTGCTCTCTCCCTTGCGATGGCGATACTGTAAAAATGAAAACGTGTTCTCATCATTCTTTATGAAAATAAACTAAAGTTAAATAAGTATTGTGTCTCGAATTAATCTAACACATTTACACTGTTGTATAATGATAAATAGTCACAAAAAGTACTTGAACTGCATTAAACATCCATATAAAACTAGGACACCAAAATTCCTTAAGCTCGATCGTCTATAAACTGGTTAGATAGATGATACACCACCGTGTGCTCCACACGGTTACAAATCAAAAAAGGCAGTTACAAAGACACCTTTTACATAACATATGCTTCGTGTACTGGCACTTCGAACAAATTAATTGAGTACATGAAAATTTTAAATTCCAATTTAAATCTTTTTATTAGTATTCACAAGGAAAACCAGTTTTCGAATCAACTTCAAATCGAAAATAACTTCCCGCGATTGTTTTTCTTAATAAAAAATTATCGGAGTAACTTCATTCTTTCAACGTCATTTATGCTCTTGGTTAGTGTTTACACAAATAGATCAATCAAATAATAGCATTTTAAGCCTTGGCACATTAAAGTTGTCTTAATGCAAAAGATCTAATAGCTGCCGTATGCTGCATAAAACCACCGCCTTATTCAGTTTAAAACTTTTTGCAGCGCTATTTTTTTCAGAATCTTCCATTAAAGTGTTACAAAAATTCGTAAACAATAAAATCTTTCTTTATTATTTCTAATCATTTTTCTTTAAGAATTATATTTTATCTTTTCCCTGTAAAATAAAAGCCTCTTGTTTAACGTTCTTTTATATTAGTGGATTTACGACTTGGTAACATTATTTCTTTCTCGAATTTTCTAACAAAATGTTTTCTTGTATTCTGAAAAGCAATATATTTGGGCATTGAATATCGTTAAAATTACCTCTAATTTTGTATTCTATAAATTTAAATATCCTATTTCGAAAAAATTTCGTCCCTTTATCTTTTAGTTTTATGTTTCTTTAGATCATAAAACTGTCACTTTGCCTAGCCAGGACAAGTTTTATTTTTATGTTTGTTCTGTTAATTGAACAGGGCAATGCTCGAACTTGTGATCGAACCACCCTACCCTCTCATTATATTATTGGTGGTTTTGATGTCATGAATCTCAGCCAGCCAATAATCTGCTGGACCCACCTCTCTGAGAGTTGAGAAATTCTCATTTCGATCGAGAGTTTAGGAGTTTAATGAAAGACTGCAAATACGCAACACACGGGCACTCCGCGCTTACCGTGTGTGAAAGTTTGGGACTTAAAAAATTTTGCGTGATATCGGGATCTATTTCAAGTGTTCGGGCAGCCTGAGTGTGCACGACGCGAATTATTTCTGTCATCCTTAAATATTTATTGATAATCCCTGAAATGTACCAGATGTGTCACTGCCGTCAGTGTGTAAATTAAATCTTGCCTTATCGGCAGACCTACTAAACGAAATTCACACCAAACTCACGGTTGAATTACTGTACCGCCTCTCTTTTTATTTTATTTCTTCCGAAGGAACTAGCGTTGTTATCGTGTTCCTTATATCTATATCGATCCGTCGAATCTCTACTAGTTTTGTACTGCTTCGCTCTCTAAAGACAATTTAAGACAGTCAACATCTACTTCCAGTCCAAGTATGTAGGTGAATGTCGTCCGTCCCTGGAGAATTCAATGTATTAGTCATAAGAGAAATCTTGTGTAAACCAGTGCAGTGAATTGAGTGTAATTTGCGCCATAAATTTGGATCTCTATTAGATAGTTCCAGTATTACGGTAAATAATTTTACCCTTTTTAAAACTGTATCTTGTAAAGAAGCAGACGTTGGCGCATCGAGCTCGTCAACTGCAAATGTAATTGTTTGCTAACGTATCTGTATTTCATTGTCTCGTCATCAGTTGTTTTAGATAAAAGTAACATTAGACTTATGTTACTGTAACATAGCTTCACATTGGTGAAAAATCTAGTGATTTTCTTTCACAATAGTGAAAAGTTCGACGCATCATTTCTCAGTGGTGAAGAACATTGTAGTAATGTTTATATAAGAGGAATCCGTTATTTGCCATGTTTTAACATAACTTTTGGGTTCCGAAATGTAATTAATCTTTATTAGTTTGATCGTATACAGATAAAACCGATAAAATTATTAACTTAGTTTTTTTGTTGTCTTTCTTAAAGATTTATTTAAACAATTATATGTATCCAAATCAAAATGCAGAACACCTGGTGGCGACGACCCCAGTGACACTATCGTTGTTATTTGTATTTTACATTTTATTTCACGTGTGCTTCCTTTTTAAGCGACCCCAAAATCTCTAATATCCAGGAATGTCTTATTATTCAAACGTAATGTTGCCTTCATATTGAAGGCGTTCTATGCAATGCGCCTAGCTGATGGTTCGTGTATATTAAAGAATTTATTGAGGCCATGTTTATCTCATGTTTACTTGTTTTACGTGTAGTTTTATGTATATACATTTCGTTATATCTGTTTATGTTAAAACGATTTTCAAGCAGGGCGAACCCGGTCCGTTGTAATACGTCTATTGTACCTTTTGGCTTTCTTGTGGTATTAGCATACACATAGATGGTTTCAGTGATCAGCTGTTCCGAAGCTAAAAGACGTTGACCTTCACCTACCTACATAACATCAGTTTAATCTCTCATTGGAAGTGTAAGTATTTTAAAAGAGTGCAGTACAATCTCGATTCCGTCTACTTGTGTAGCTTCCGAACCTGTGGTTCGACCGTGATAAGCATCTCGCCTACTGACCTAGATACGGAAATCAGCTGCAGGGTCTTCCTTTCGAAATTCCGTCACCGAATTTCTACTGCGGCTGGCGCCCTCTCGATCCCGAAACCCATAAAAATCCTCGTATCAATACTACCATCTACCGCCGGCTCTTGGCCTTTCTCGCCCACGACCCGTCTTCGACTGTCAAAAGCTAGCATTACAGGTGGCATACAGATTTTATATATGGTTGCGTATATCGATGGGTCACTAATTTCAGTTTTGCACGTAACGAGATTGATCTAGTCGAAAACTAGACCATGTCGTTTAGCTACTCTGTAAATTGGGTCATGGTCAATTACTCTCTATTAGCCGTTTAAATACTGGAAAATCTAATTTGCTAAATTACAAAAACTTCTGTGTCATTAAAGAAAAATCGACAGTTTTGTCTAAAACAATTTTTGTTACTTTTTTAGACAAGAACCATAATATAAGTAAACATAAGTGGCTAAAGGGCTAACTGCAATAACCTGATGAAGGTTGTTGTCAGAATGACTACGTCACTGCTTTCTATTTCATTTCTCTAAATCCTCAATCTTTCTGGGTTTGTCATAGTAATTCTTCTTTATTCAATGATTTTCTTTCTATTTCTTCATACGTTTTATGTACGTTGAGATTCTTCCATTATTTATTTTATGTATTTACTGTAGCCGTAGGCGCCCTCTCCTATTCCGCCTTCAATTGTGTTCTTTAAAACTCCATTTTTTTATATTGTCTCATATAAGGCTTGCTTTTTCCTTATCTATGTGCTTTGATATTGTTTAAGATGTAGTACTTCATCATTAGTATTTTATCTTGTTCAACACTATATTCTAGCATTCGTCTGAAGCACCATACTTTAAAAGTTTTAAGATTTATTTGTGTTTCTTTCCGATGGTGGAAGTTTCATGGTGCTGCTCACTGCAAGTTAAATCTTACTAAAATCTTTCCTTGGTTTTAAAGGTATACTGCTCACTGCTAATAAACTGTTCTTATTGTGAACTGTTTTTTTTTTGTTTGTTAGATTTTTATTTGCATCTCTGATTTGTCAATTTATCTTTTATAATTACGCTATCTATGTGGGCAAATTCTTTTATTCTTTCCTTTCTTTTCATATGTCCACTCAGTTTACATGTGGTTTCGTTCTCTGTTCTTGTGTTTGTCCAACTATTAATATTTTGTTTTTATTTTCTTGATTTTAAAGTCATAGTTTTCAAAGACGACGAACATTGGTCGAAAACCAGGAAAAAGCGACCAAAACTCTAAAAAATAATCTACGCAGAATGAACTTTAAATATATTTATATTTACAACTAAACATTTAAAAATTAGTATTAGTAATTAATTTATGCATATTACAATACATTGTGTTATAAATAATACTTAAAAGATAGTGCTCTTGCAGCATACATAAGAAGCCGACTTTTAACCATTGCTTTGAAAGTGTGTATCTCGCTAAATTAAAAAAGCATCAAAATTGTCTACTTTACTTACGAAATAGTCTTTCAAACACTATGCAATATCATACTTATTGCAATTTTATAGTATGATTTCAATGCAAGTTTAATGTTCAAAGTTAGCTGAACAATGTTCGAGGTTTTTTTAGTCATCTTGAAATTTGTAAATGTGGTCCCTTGGGAATTTATGTTGTTAGAAGAGAAACAACTTTATGTTTTTTAAGGAAGTAAAAATCAGCTGCGGAGACTTGCGGGTTCTTAAGTAATTTTGGAACAAAGAACGACTTACAAAGGACATGCACTAGGTGTACCTCACCAATTTTTTTGAAACTTGGTATATAAGTAGTGCGGGTCAAAACATTAGACAGGGTTTTTTGCATCGGCTGAGCTCGACGTTTAGGGGGTGAAAGCCATCCTCGAAAATTTGGTAAATTTTATTTAAAGCCTTGTAACTCCCAAACGGTAGTGGATATCGAGATGGTTCAAGTTTAATCAATTTTTATCCCCTATCTGGTGGTACAAGCAGATTTCTTTACGTTCACTCTGAACTCCCCCCCCCCCCGAGACCGCTCCCTGTTTTATACTTTTCATTCTTTCTTGCTGATTTTTTTGAGATTACTTCCTATGTAATTTTAAGAGTTAGGGATATTTTGGTTTTTTGAAATTAGCATTCATTCGACGAAAACTGATTTTTAAACATTTGCCTTTAGACAAATTTTTATTTCCGTTTTTAATGTAAAATATGACGCAAGCTCAGCCGATACAAAAAATACGTGCCTAATGTTTTGGCCCGTACTACTTATAATACCAAGTTTCAAAAATAAATCGCCATTTTCGATCCTGATTATCTCGAAAAGTGTTCGAAATATCGAAATATCGATTATGTGTCTGTAATCAGTAGAAGGTTCTAAGTTGATTTCATATATAACATGTCCTGTAAAGTTATGGCAACATGACAACAGACCAACAGACAAACTATGCTGCAAAATCGCCATCTTCGATCTCGATTATCTGGAGAACTATTTGAGATATCGAAATACCGATTATGTATCTGTTATCAGCAGCAAAGTCTAAGTTGATTTTATATATAGCATGTCCTGTAAAGTTGCGGCAACATAACAACAGATCAACAAACAGACTATGCCGAAAAATCGCCATCTTCGACCTCGATTATCTCGAAAAGTACTCGAGATATCAAAATATCGATTATGTGTCTGTAATTAGGAGAAGACTCTAAGTTAATTTCATATATATGAGTTTTGACCGGTTTTTCGTCATTTCCGACCAATGTGAAACGCTTCCCATGTTGTTTCAATAAAACTTTACTTTCTACGAGTAATGCTGTATCATTCTCATATTGTAAAGTGCTTGCAAGTTTTCCATGTATCTTTATACTCTGGTCATTTGTTTCTTTAAAATCCTCCATTGCTTTCGGTATATGGATTGGCACCTTTCTTTATTCTTTATTCTTTCTTCTTCTTGCTCTTCACTTTGAGTTACTTATTATAGTCATTTATTTACTTACTATAAGTTATGTAAATAATATTTTCACTTTGTCTAGTATATATGGAACATCGTTTCTTAGTCGACCTCATCAAATATCTTTTTCGCGTCTGCAAATGCAGTGCACAGTTTTTTCTCGTTTTTGGTAATAATCTTTTCTATAAATCGCAAGACTTAAATTCTTTCTAACGTCCCTGTATTCCTTTGGAAACCGAATTAGCCTTTTCTTAGATTTTCTTTTATATTTGATTACTTCTATTGTTATTTTATCTACTTTTGATGCTTTGGCGTTACTAAATAAGTTCCTTTACTATCATAACAAATTCTACTCGTAATTGATCTTTTGTGTCTTCTGTCTGCCTGTGTAGTTTTTGCAACGTTTCGCAGCCCCCTTGTTTCTCCTTCTTATCCTAAATATTTTCTACTATATTTGGTTTCCAAACAAACTCTTAATTCTTCTATACATTCTATCACTTTTTCCTTCCTGAATGCCTTTTAGTATTTCATCGCAGCTTTCGTATATATAGTTCTGTTTTGCCTGTCTTGCTTGTCTGTTAGTTTCTGTGCTTCCTTCTCTCTCAATGTCATTGTTTGTTTAGAATTTCTTGTTTTAGGCCTATGTAATATTTAAAGATCGTATTCTCTCTAAAATTAACATGAAGTATATTGTGAGAATGTTTAAGTTAAGGCCTTGATCTCGAACACTTGTATTTGTGGGGAAATACTTATTAAATTGTGTATCGTTTTTGAGATACAAGTCGTTTTCAATAACAATGCTCAATATTCAAATAAAGAAGATTTTTTTATTTTTATTTCTAGAATTCTCTCAAAAACGTATATCTATGGGATGCTGACCGCTGTATCTCAAGAATGGCAAGTCTTCAACTATAGTGGACTACGATTTTTGGCCTTGAGTAGTTTTGTAAAGTATATTTTTAAAAGAAAACAAAAGACTCGGGCATTTGCCATGCGAAAGTGATTTCTGTTCTTTATATAGCAGATCGAGGCATTAAAGGTCTTCTAAAACCACTTGAGTAAGCTTAAAGAAATAATTTAATTATATCCTGGCCTTTTTGCTGTTATCTGTTGTTCATTTTGTTTTTCTTAATTTTTAAAGATTTTTTTTAAATTTTTCTTAATAATAAATAATAAGCAACATAATTTTAAAAACAAATTTGATGAGGTCAATAGGTCAAAAAAAGTGTATCAGTATGTTGTTACGTAAGATATCAAAATATTTGCAAAGACGTTGGCATTATCTGTATTTTGATATTATACTGAAAACAGCAAAGCATTCAGTCTTTGGCTCTTTGTTAATTAATAACTTAATAACACAATGTTCAAAGTGTTTGTTCTTATTGTTGCTATAATTGCAACTGTCACCTGTTTACCGTTGGTTGACGAAGAAGCAGTAGTCGGTAAATATAATTCTAGTTTTTTATTAAGGCGCATAATATAAAGAAAAGAAGAAGCACTTCGCTTTTTAACAATAATTTCTTAGTACTGCAGTCTAATAACATTCTATTATCAAACTGTGCTCTTAAAATCTTCTTTGTTTATAAGACCATAATTGGACTTGGTCAATATAATAACAAAAAACATCTGTATAATTTTTTTTTTTAGAAAAAGTTGGATACTGTCGCAAAGGAAATGTATACATTAAAGAAGGTGAACAAGGCCCTGGTCCAATAGGTCAATGTATCAGAGTGAAGTGTGTTAGTGCCGAGCCAGGAAACAAGAAGATGAGTGCAGTTAGGTAAGTCTTCTGTAGGATATCTTCCAATTAAAATTAAAGCATGTTTTATTTTAGCTGTGCAACGTTTGTTCCTCGCGATGGATGTACTGTATCTGAATATGATAAAACAAAACCATATCCACATTGTTGTCCAAACGAGGTGTGTCCTCCTGAATTAGGATACAGTGACTAGCTTTAGTGTTATAATAGAATAATGTATTCTAAAGAATAACAAGTAAATAAATATTTTTAATTTGTAACCATTTTTACTTTAATAACGAAAAAAAGTTAAGCAGATAAAGAAAGAACAAAGAAATAATAATTTGCAGCGATTCGCAAATTAAAACGTTAAGAACTGGTCACACGTTGATATTAAAGAGATCTAAATTGCTCTAAGGAGATTCCTCTAAGTTGAACGAGCGAAGTCCATGCAGAATACAGTTTTTGGAGTATAAAAACTGTAACATAAATATCTCCAGGCTACAGAACCAGCGGCACAGGTGCATAGCAGATTTATGCCCATCCTTACCTGGGTGCTCTTCTGAACACTAAACTTAAATACATGCACTAACTACCTAATCGGAATGCAAATTTTTCACAAGTCAAATCAGAGTGCCAATGACCCAATGTGAATTACAGTGAGATGACTATCCCATTTTTTCGCCTGCGTTATCTTCGCATGGATATACCTGTATTTGATTTAAACAAGTGGCTGTTTTCTATTTTTGAACTCCAATTTCCTCCTCTAATGTGCTACCTAGGTCAAACGACAATATGCCATTGATAAGTCGAGACTAGTAACGCGAAGGAGAAACAGAAGAATATCGAACCCTCGTAACTTTATTTTTTTCAGTCATTGTTTTAATAAATATTTTATCGGTACACATCGAAATAATGCAAGAAAACAAAAATTAAAAGCAATTTGGAAGACTATTAATATTTTCCTATGAATTTGAGTATGAAACTACTTACATGTGTATGCTATCAAACTAAATATGCGAGTACTAAAGGCAGCTTAAAACAGTTTCTTCAAAACCGTATTGGAAAAGCTTTTGTTTTTTGTTATTAATGTTAATTAAGTGTATTCACATCAATTAGTTCAATGGTTAGGAAGTAAAATTTGTCTGTTAATTTGTTTTTGAACTCGTTGTTCAAGAACTAACTATGTTTTTCTTAGCAAGAATGCTTAATAAAAATAAACTTTTAGTTAGCTATTTATTGTGTGTTTTCTTTCTAGATAGTTATTCAAGTGTGATGATTTACATTATACTAATTTTCCGTTTCATCAGGGCACACCTCTTTCGGACAACAATCTGGAAATTGCTTTGTATAGTCATGTTCGGACCTATAGCATCCTTTGCGAGGTCGAAATAATGGGCACCTAAAAGCAAAAACAATTTATTTCATTCTTGTAAAAAATATTTAAATAGTTTACGGGACGCTCGAAATCACTTCCGCCCCAGGTTTGGCACTAACGCACGTATTTGATGAACACTCTCCTATAGGTCCGGGACCTTGTTCTCCTTCCTTAATGTAAACATTTCGTATGCGACAGTATCCCGGTTTGTCTACAAGAAAACAAAATTACTTGAAAAACCAAATTGCTAGTAGATCAAATTTGATGCACATGGTATAGGTATGTTGATGTTTTATATTGTATGGAAACCTACAATCTATGTTAGGTTAACCATTTGTCTGTTTACTAGATAAACTAGAGAAGCAAAGAGATTGCCTTGAGTTAAGAAAGCATTACATAACAGCAAAAGTTACCAAAGCTGCAGTACTTATTAATTATCTAAAAGAAGTATTTACCAATTGCTTCTTCTTGGTTAATTGTAGGTATACAACTAACGGTTGCGATTATAGCAACAACTAAAACAAGACTCTTGTACATTATGTTGAAATATGATTGCAAACTCACTGAAACTTTTAAATGTTTTGTTGTTTGTCTCTGTAAGCGAACCAGTTTATACATTTTATTGCAGTAAGATAAAAGAAAAAGATAATTTTAATAATCAGTCATGACGTATAAGTTTGCAGCCTGCGTAGTATATCACACATCAAGAATATTTAATTTATGTTGCATAACTAATATATATAATCTTAAGGATTAAAATCTGCTAAAAAGTTTATTTGGGGTGCCTTTGACCTCTTTCAGGTAGGTAGTATTTTAAATTTGTTATTTTTAATTTTTGGACGTTCATATTTTAATAATATTCATCACTTAAAAATTGCCTTTCATGCAAGTAAAAAAGTTTGTGCAGATTTGGGCGATTCTAAAGTTTCAAAGATTAAATAAAATTAGCGTTGCAATAAAAAGTAGCTTGGTAGAGGCATTTACGCAAAATTTCAAGACAGTTAAACTGTAACTTTGACTGAGTTTAAATTTGTTTGAGAGTGAAGTTGTAAATCTCGTTTTTAATAGTAGAATATATTGGCGCATTTGCATTTCAAAAGCTATCTTTCAAGCACAAACTAGTGATTATTATGCAATAAGTATATTTTCTCGGGATTATTATCGTCTTCATTAATGTAGGATTACGAAATTAACGAGTTTGTTATGTATATTAAGATCAGAATGTTAAAATAACCAAAACATACAATTTTAATTGGGATCAAATTCCCTTTAAAGTTAGTTTTTTCCAAGCATAGAAAAATAAGGAGCTGATTGAACAGGTAAGAAAATCTTGACGCGTTAATGACAGAACAAGCGTTACAAGCCATTACGTTTTTTACATCATTGGAAAAAGAAATTCTTGGCGGATCTAATAGTCAATAACAAATATTTCGAAATGGAACACGCCCCACATCTTTTGTAGTGAAGTTAAATCCGACAGTTTGCTCCTTATTGTCTTTTCAATGTAGTAATCACATCGCCACAGAAACATTATCCGTTAATTGCAGTATAATTGGAAAGTATAATTAATAAAATATTTGTTTTAAGTTTTTGGAGTTTATGCCATATTGAATTGAAAATACATAGAATCCATAGGTAGCATAGAATAGGATAATGTGAAAAATTTCTTTTTGACAGACAAGGCACAGAAAAAAGAAATCTCTTTATATTTTCTGAAGTAGTTACATATTGTGATGATATTAAAAATGTAAATGTGATGATATTAAAAATGTAGTGATATTTGAAAATAATAAAAAAAGAGAGTATAAAAAAAATTTGTTTTTTGGTTTTGATAAATGTAATGACAGTAAAATATAAATAAATTAATATTGTCAAGAAAAATAACGTTTTAATAAAAAAATTAAAAACCACACGAAGAAAAATAAGGACCCTGAAAAAAAGAGCTCTCCATATCATAACATAAAAAAATTGGCGTTCCAACGTGGTAGGGCAAGTTAGATAAAAGACATAATTATCATTTTGTTAGTTGTCTGTTGGTAGTGGAAAGATGTCAAAGCGAGGTAAATCGGTAGATAGTAGAAAAAGGGACAAAAGAGAGGAAGACAATATTGAAATTGAACAGATGGAAGAAGAAAGTACAAGTATGGAGGACACCATGGAAGATAAAGAGCAAAAAGAAATAAGACAACAACCAGATTTACTTAAAATATTAATAGAAATGAAACAAGACCAAGATAAAAGATTTGAAAACCAAACTAAAAGATTTGAAGACCAAACTAAAAGAATAGAAAACAAAACTAAAAGATTAGAAGGGATTAAACAAGATAATACTAAAAGATTTGAAGAAATCAATCATAATCAAGAGAAAAGATTTGAAGAAATTAAAAGAAAATTTGAAGATCTTGAGAATAGATGGGATAATATTGTTAAAAACATGAGAGGTGAAATACAAGAAGAGGTGAATAATAA
>VTPC01088948.1:0-25297 GCA_011009095.1 Ignelater luminosus
TTTTATAGTTTCTGTGATAATCTAAAATCTACCTTTAAATCGTAAAGCTCTGTTTGATACAAGTGTCATAGCTCAACGGGTTCTTGTAATATTTGATTGATATTGCAACTAGAGTTATTATCGCTTATTGTTACCTTGTTTACTGACATTGCAATAGCTTAATAATATATTCAGGATTCTTGCATCAAGAATTAAACTTATTTTAATTAATTAAATCAGTGCCTTAATTATATAGTTTTTCCTCTAACATAAATTTTTAATACTATTTACTGGAGGAACATAAATTCTAGTTTCAACAATTTTCTTCAGAGAAAATCCAGAGAATTTAAGTCGAAGAAGCGTGTAGACCAGCTTGTTGTTCCTTTAAGGCCTATTCATCTTTTCGGTGAGCTACTGTTTAACCCATTCCCATAACTAAGTGGTCCATCTAACTCAATTCACATACTTTGCTTTACACGAAGAAGAATATTTTCTATTCAATTTGAAATTGGAGTATTCTTTCAAGAAGAAAATCACTAAATGTTAGAGCAGTTAAATCTAGGTGTTGAGTTACTATGCCAACTCATACATTAATGTGGTAGCGCTGTTGTTGCCACCCTCTTCTCGTTGCATACGGATTATTATTAGCTCAGTGTGGTTACTGAATATTTCTTTCCGCGTCAAAATCTCAAAATACTTTCGTCTGACTAATGATATTAGAAATGACGTTAGGGTCTACTTTATTTCTTTTCGGTAATTGCTCCTGATCATAACTCATTGCCTGACACGAGCGCCTGCACTAGTTGCTGAGTAAGAAGCAAAAGATGTTATATACGGCAATAACCATCACATTTAAGTTAGTATAAGATTCTAGTGGTAAGTTAGATAGTTACTTTGACAACAGCGTTGTTAATATCTAGATAACAAATTTTATCGTTAATTCAACATCACAATTTCCAACTTCTATTCAAATCAACAAATTGTCTGTACATTATCCAGTATTTTATTAGTCTTACATCCATTCAAGATAGGCAAACTAATCATCACATCAAGCAAGTTCAGCTGACCATTGACTAGTGAATCCATCATTTTGTTCTTTTGGATTCTTCAGATAAGTTATTGTTCATGTATTATAATTATAATGGTCGATTTAAAGATTAGTTTTCCTGCTTTTACCAAAGATGATACACAGTTGTATACAGTGTATCCGAAAAGTATAGAATATTCTATATATCTCAGTAAATATGCATTTTATGAAAAAAAGGCTTCCTATAAAAGTTGTTTAGTGTTTAGTTTTACATTACAGGGCAATACCAAATAAATATTTTTTAAAAAAACAAAAGCGCAACGAATAATACTTCAATTTTGTTTAATGTAAAACTTTGAGACACTTGCATAAGTAAATTTTGATTAAAACGCAAAAAATTGTTTGAAATTTTATTTCAATATTTATCTGTTACGAATTGAAACTTCTGTATAACTACACTCTACAGTTCACAGAAGGTGTTCAAAGTGTGCACCATTTACAGCTTGGCAATGATAAAGTCGTCTTTCAAATTCGTTTACTGCATTTTGAATCGTTTCTGGTGTGATAGCTCTAATCTCTGTTCTAATACGGTCTTTTAGAGTTTCAATATCTTCAGGCATATCGACATAAATCTTATTTTTGAGATGGCCCCACAGAAAAAATACAAGTGGACTTAAATCCGGCGAGCGAGCTGACCATTCTACTGCACCTCTTCTGCCTATCCATCGATAAGAGAAAGTATTATCAAGAAACTGTCGGACATTAATTCCGAAATGAGGAGGAGCCCCGTTTTGTTGCAACCATATTCCGTTATGGAGTATATTTGGATCTAGTTCATGAAGAAATAGCACAGCTAAAGCAGAAACTAAGTCAAATCTCAAACAATCTAGATAAGCATCCGCTGTTAAATTATGTTCTGTAAAAAAGGGTCCCAAAATTTGGATTCCAATAATTTCTGCCTAGACATTGACTTTCTGCTGATATTGGGTGTGCCCTTCTACATACCAGCCAGGATTTAGCGAAGACCAGTAGCGGGTGTTTTGTTTGTTAATGGTACCATTTAAACAAAACGTTGCCTCATCAGTGAAGAGGATATTTTTATGAAAATTTGCATTTTCCTGAAGCCTGTGTGTTATTTCTTCGCAAAATTGCAATCTTCGATCTAAATCATCTTCTAATAATTCTTGAACTATACAAGGTTTATACGGATGCCACTTCTCCTTTCTTAGAACTTCGTGTGCAGTGGATTTCTTCAAAGTATGTTCACGAGCAATTTGTTGAACAGAAACATGTGGATTTTCCACGACAGCCAACATTATATTCTCACGTTGTTCATTATTTAGAGCTTTAGGTTTGCCCGTTTTTGGACGATCTTTGACAGAACCCGTCTCATGAAATTTATGCAAAATTTTAGGTACAGTAGACTGAGAAATATGGTATTCGGGGTGCACGTTATTAAACAAATTCCAAACTTTCTCCTGTGTTCTCCTTCTGTCTCCATATCCCAGCATCATTAAAATTTCGATTTTCTGATAAATGATCCATAGCAAGTCGTATTTTTGTAACTTTGTTATCCTCACGTTAATCAAAATGCTTAAATTAATTAAACAAATAACTTTTCGCTTCAGTTCGGTTATTAATTGACATTTCTACGACGCATTCAATTGTTGCAACAAACAAAAGTGTATTGCACCGACCATAATGTGACTAGATGATATTGAAAATTTAAAAGACCGCGTCTGGAAAGGTAGCAGATGAATAAATAAACTTTTAAGCGTTATTCAAACAATTTTTTGCGTTTTAATCAAAATTTACTTATGCAAGTGTATCAAAGTTTTACATCATTGAAAAGAGAAAAACATTCTCTATCAAATGAGTACAATAAAGGAATACCTTCCCATTAAAAAAATTGAAGCATTATTCGTTGCGCTTTTGTTTTTTTAAAAAATAGTTATTTGGTATTGCCCTGCAATGTAAAACTAAACACTAAACAACTATTATAGGAAACATTTTTCCATAAAATGCATATTAACTGAGATATATAGGATATTACATTCTTTTCGCACACTGTATAATTCAAGTTAATCGCTTTTGGCAAGTGAACAAATTGATAATGAACGGCAAAAGATTGATATGTTGCCCTCGAGTTAATCGGATAGTGTTATGATTACTGTTCAAGATCTTTTGACACTGTTTTAGATAGCCCGCTATTGACTCCTAACAATCTGAAAATTGTAGTGGAATAGCAACGTTTTGTTTTAGTGAGGAATTATTTAGCTGCGTTGCCCTAAAATTTGGTTGGAGTATTTAGATATACTCTGTATTTATAATTTTGTTTAACAGTAGGTATTTTTGCTAAATTTTTGTGAATACAAAAACTTTAGATTCGGAACAATGGCTAATATGATTTAATGAACTGGAGAAAGAGCAGAAAAATGAAGTTTATGTAGATTCTGTTTCGGGTGACTAAAGAAGATTTTGTTTTGAAGAGCGACCAGTACACTGATTCAGAGGAAGAAGGCGAACAAACTGTATCTTAAAAAGAGCAGGATGAGACAGAAAAGACATATTATTTGGAGAAAGACGAGATTACGTGGTGAAACAGGACGCTACCACCTGCATCTAAAAGAAGATCACACAAGTTAATATTGAGGGTACCAGGACCGGTTAGTGTTGCAGAAAAATGCAGGCACTATGTTTGACTGTTTTCCAACCTTCATAAACGATTCACTTATAGAGATAATAACTGCGTCTACAATTATGTATAATACTAGACGTATAGGACCGAAATGTAACCGTATTATGGATGCCAAACCAACCGATTCTTGTGAGGTTTGAGTATTTCTGAATGTATTAAATGTACTTGGTGTTAAAAAAGTGTGCCAGAACAAATATTTTAGGTATACGATATGAAAGAATGAACGTGGTCTATCTATCGATGTCTCATAATCGACTTCGATATGACACGGACAAAACCCAGAAAAGAGTCGTATGCCCGTGCAGATCAAAATGTTGTGCTTGCAGCATCTCAAACACCGGAAAATAGATTGGTTCGCAAATAGCTTGCCCTAAACATAGCCAAAAACTCAATAGAGGAAACTCAGATAGTACCTAAAGATGTTACAATCCGGTAGGGCGACAGAAGCCAGAAATCAAAATCAACACCACTAACAAACATCCTGTGGATAAATGTCAAAGACAAGCTTATAGCAAAGAACATTCTGAACTCAAACTCTCTCTAAACTTACCCGAAAGAGACCTTATACTTACTCAATCTCCATGCTTCTGCTCAAACAAAAAAAAATAAAAAAAGTAAAGTATACACAGCTGATATGTACTACACCAAATGACCATGAGGATCAGTAATCACTCCAACCGTGCTGTATAATCAAAATTGTTACTAAATAAATAGAGAAAAAACAAAGGCAGCTCAATGGACATGTGGTGCACTGGTCCAATGCCTGGTTTACATCCATTACCTGTATAAGTTAATACTAAACACGCTGTATATACTTCATCTGAAAGAGAACACTACACAATACTCAAATAAAATACAATAAAGATACCAAAACCTGGACCATGGAAGGTATTTCTTTAACTAGTAAAAAACTCCAGCAAATTACGGAGTGGTCAGTAACCTTTCGAAATTGTTAAATTAAACTTTTACACAAAATGATGTTTAATCATACATGAAACGTCGTTTGACTTTCCGCTCCAAATTGCCAGCTGACGTTATATCTAAACGAAACGCAACTATCAATGACGTAAGTCAAACAAAGAGGGATAAAGCAATCGCCTCACCTCTAAGATCGAGTTGTACCATGCGTCGGCATAACGAATATATTCAAAGGAAGAAGCAAAGCCAGTCTCACACAAGAACCCTGTATACCCATCGCACCTCAATGTGCGGTAGAACACCTAAACGGGAATTATAGCATCGTAAAACGGACTTGGCCTCAGACAGCGGCGACAAAATTCTAAGAAGCGCACGTGTGTAAAAATAAACATCGGACAGACGGAACCACAAAGAAAAATGTTTTCAACGAACAAGAAAAGGTGTAATAAGCGAAACCAAACTAGCAGAGGATTTTAATTGGAAATAAAAGTGAAAAATGCTTGCGATAAAAAGAAGTTTCATAAACAAAAGTGTCTGAATGTGTTCGCAATTTTGAATCGAAATAAAATTTTAAAATGACATTACAGATGTTTGTGCCGTTCCATTAGGTTTGACAACAAAAATTCAAGACGTGAAATACACAAGCTAGCTGCAGTTAGAGAAGTCTTTGAAATATTTGCAAACAACTGTTAAGAAGTATTTGTGACCATCGATGAACAATTAATTGCTTTCCGAGTAAGATGTACTTGTCTTTGAAGCCGGCTAAATAAGGAATAAAGGTTTTTGCTCTTATAGATACCAAAACCATGAGCACAATTAATCTAGAAATTTATCCTGGACAACAACCTAATGGACCATATCAACGAAGTTATTCTCTTGTAGCAGTTTTAAGCTTAAAGAGATTTTAGATTGATTAAGGTGAGGCCCCAAGATCTTTTTCAGATTATAAAAGGTCGTGGGATGCCACGTCTTTTTTTTTGTTAAGTTTGTTAATTTTATTATCGAAACGCAAATAACTTGCCTTGGTGTAATTTGGAAAAAGGAGGAAAACCAAACTTCAAACACCAGCACGATAACGATATTCCAAAGGGCTTAATACTTTCTTAGTAAAATAAAAAGGCAAAACATATAATAATAATATTTAATTAATGATTCAATATATTTACCAACGTTACACACCTAAAAAAAAGCATTCATGTCATATTGTTTCAATAGCAATGATTAATTTAATAATACAAAATAATAATCCTTGAAGGCCTTCATAACAATATTACTACGTTTTAAAAGAATGAATAACAATAAATCAAAGATTTTTAGAAACTGAATTCAATTATGATAAACGTACAAAAAAAACATGAATTAACTTTATTGATTAAATTTCAATAAATTTTCAGATTTCATTAATATAGAGACTTGTTTAGAGAAATAAAATAAAAAAACAATAATTATCACAAGTAGAAACCTACTATATGATGAAGGTCAAGGTCAAACAATAATCTTACCATAAGATAAAAGAACTGAACTGAATATTTAAGTAAATTTTAATCTAACAATACACAAACTTAAAAGATAAATCCTAGCTTGAGCACCAACAAATAAACAAGTATTCACTTAAATAATGTTCAATAAATAAATAAATAAATATCTTGCTTTATCTCGCCTTATATTCTGTGTACTAGTAGTAGCTACCTGGATTCTAAATTTTGCCAGTTTATTTATTATCTATTATCTAGCAGATGTAAAAGGATGTTCCATAAACTCTCGTATCATAATCCATTGATGTTCGATTGATAAAGCCCTTGAAACTTCACAGATCAAGATGGCGACCATGCCCCTTAGATGATATTTGTTGCGTAATTGCAGTAATTATCGTAATGGAGAGGTAAACAGCAAGAAAACGATAATTGACAATACGGTCAAAAGAAAAAAAGGCAATCTTCTAGAAATAATCAAAGGATTAGGCAAAATAAAATGAATGCAAAGGCTGATTTACCTGCAATTCCAATCGATGAAGGAACGAGAATAACGTGTATATATGTTTGAAGTCTGCAGTCAAAAGGGAAGTATTTTACAACCCATGCGAAAGGCTTGTAAAGTAAAGAATGCGCCGTCATTTCAATCTAATACGAATTTTAATCACTAGATATTACTAAGAGGATTAAATGAAAAGATAGATACTTAAAAATGGAACAGCTGATTTCAAAAGCATTATAAAAAGGAATTTTTAGATAATAAAAAAAATATAGAAATAAGGAATTAGTCAATAAAAATCCAATATGAGGAGATTATTGAAAATAAAACAAAAATAGATATTTAACTTAAAATTGTACAAGGTATTTCAAAATAAAATTTGTTACAACGTATCTGATGTTGTCAAAAAACTTGTTGATCCTCACAGTTAGGAAAAATATAAAAACGTTCTGGTTGTCTCCATGATGCATCACGATAACGAAATAGACGTGATTACAAATATGCCTGAAATCATCATGGAGTACAACCGATGCAAATTTGGCGTGGTTATAGTGGATAAGATGCGCACCCTATGCCATATGTCTAGAAACAGCAGACGTTGGTTCTTGGCAATTTTTTCTTATTTAATAATTATTGAAGCAGCTAATGCTTTAAATTTATATGTACCAAATAAAACTACAAAAAAGATAGAAAAGAGGGAGTTTTTGTCTTCCTTAGCAAAAGATTTAACTACACTTGTTAATTCTAAAACGCATGCATGCGACAAATATTCCAAAAAATTAAGCTGAAATTCGTCTTTTAATAAACTTAGACATTCCTCTTACTGCCATAGAAGAACCTCAGAAAAAGGTCGCTAAAACAGGAAGAAGACGTTGTCATCTCTGTTTAGAAAGAAGATGAAGAAATTTTGTCAGAATCTGAATAAGTTTGTATTTATTTTTATTATGCGTTCGCGAATTGTATGTTAATTTTATTTTTATATTTAATTTTAATAATAAATGTTAGTACCTAATATTTATTTTACTTGAAAGTGCCATAGAATTGAAAAAAATTGAATTGAAGTAGACTGTGATTGAATTAGTTTGGTTGGCAATATTGGTTTTATATCGATGTATTGCATCGTATACGTTCTATAAAGTTGCCGTTGTCATTTTTCATTTAAAGTTAATAAGTTAATGTTGTCAATAAAGCAAGTGAATCACACTCTATTCCAATGCAGTTTTTTTTAGTCATGCTGTATAATTTTTAAACTGTTATGTATGAGGGATTGTAGTACGCGAGTACTGATATGGAAATATCCCAGGCTAATAGCGCAGTGTTAATTAATTAACTTAAAGTCTTTTTTAATCCTACGTTACATTTGTTAACTGGATTAACATTTAATGGGCCATGTTTAGAACTCATGCAAGAAATCATTAAATGTTTAACAGATTGTAATCTCAATGATAATTTCATTAAAGAATTATTCAATTTCGAAACTTCCTAAAGATATTCAACAATTGTAAATCCGATTAACGTATCAGAGTTTAGATTTAATAAATTTGCATAAACTATGCAAATGCAATCTTCATAAAACCTGAAACTGTATTCGTTGAAATTAAGCAAAAATTGCACTTGTGCAAGCCTGCATGTACATCTCGCTGGACTTATTTCACAATCAGGTATGCAGTCAGTAATTATCCTCATCTGCTAATGAGATCGAACCATTTCGAAAGAGCTGTCTGAAGGCACGATGGTTGCTGACATACTTTTGGAAAAACCTGTTTCTCTTTGTATTTAAAAAACGTTAAATATCTCATTTTAGTTGCTGTTATAGCATAAATATTTTATAGTTGCCCTTGACACAACACTTCTTTCGTATTGTCATCTTGTGTCAGCACACTCAGCTTCTCGTCTACGATTAACTAGGCAACTGACAAACTTGAATCTTCTAGCTCTCCGAGTGGTTTACAAGCTTTTTATGAAACTAAGTATTCAGTATTTTAAGTTGGTTGCATGTTAAAAACCTGCATTTTCTTTCACGTCTTAATATTACTGTCACTCTTTTCTTATCGACTTTAATTTTGTAATTGTAATTTCGTCTTTTTTGGATATAAATAGTTTTTTAACTTACTTGATATACAATTAATTTATCTTTTATTTATAATAAAAATCAGCCTAGATGCTATTTTTAATTTACTCAATTTACAATTTTCATATTTCAATATAGGTTACCAGTTTGAGCTTCGGTGTTGCCACTTTAAGACATCTTGACCTAAATGCTCAGAACTTGGTTTTAAGCGCTGAGACTTAGAACAAAGCTTCATGTCGTCTTACCGATGTAACCGCGATCGAAAAGTTTAAATGCATTCTAGAATAAAAGATTTTTTTTCCTTGAATAATTCAAATGTGTTTTCCAGACTTTAAAAGAATAGAATTTAAATCGTGTCTAGAAAGTTCTGTCGACGTACTAACCCCTTTCTTTTATCTCATGTTTAAACACACATTGTATCTCTGAGTACAAAAACTAAACGAATTTGGTGGTTTAATGTTTGGAAACCTAACTTAATAAAAAGGCTTTTCTAACCTGATTTTCTGGGCAATGTGTGAATGTGTTTTTCTAAATAAGGTATCTAATTGCCTATACGAATTTTTAATCTCTACGACTTAATGGGAACAGCCTATTAGAAAATATTAAAAATTTAAAAGGGAAAATTTGTTACAAAACGAAGTTTATTACTAAGTAAAGTTGAATATTACAATCAAATTCGTCCTTGAAGGTTCCTATTAATTCTATAAGGTTTAAACTCAAACTGAGTTCCAGTTTGTTCTACAAAGGAGTTAGTGTTTCAAAAAAAAGTTTCTATTGCACGGAGAAACTTAGTATTCCAACGGGATCAGCAACAACTTAGAAGATACAAAACAAAGTTTATGGTATATAAATTTCATTACGGCAGTGCTGAAGGTACTTAAATTTTCATGGACACGTTCACTTCTGCGACAATCTCAAAGCAAACAACGATTAATAATTCAAAAGACTTTACTGTATATGCCTACCCCGCTTAATCTACTTGTTCACTACCATTAACAGACTCGGCGGGTTTATGCAAAACTTTTTGGTCCTACTAACATTTCTTAAGTACCCTATAATATCGGTTTTAATATATCACCCGGTAGAACTAGATAATGGTTTACGAGTTTGTTATCAACAAGTGTGCTCTCGCTCGTTTAGAGGAAATGATAGACTATTTCTTGGAACTGTACAGCCAGTGTTTTGTTTTATCAATAGAACTGAGATGGTAACACATGAGCAAACTTGCGGAAAATTACAGAATCCAGGAAAGCTCGTTTTGCACTCGTCTGGAATTCTGATTGACGCTTTATTATCTTCCTGATGTTAGTCTATTAAACAGTTTAATGGAAGAATTTCCATTTTTATTTTTTATCAATTCATTTTGCCTTATAATCAAAATTTTAATTTTTAAGAGATTCATTATCATGCTGTTATAAAGGGTTTTCCAATAAGAGGTGTTATTTTGAATAGCCCGCTATTTCGGTAGATGTCACTTTTGAAGCTATCATTTTTTGACATTTGACAAGTAGAAACTAGGCCATTAATAAATATGGAACGATACACGCTTCAACAACGCATTGAAATTATTAAAATTCACTATAAAAATGGTGAAAATTTGGCAGAGACGGTTCGTAAAACTCGAACATTTTTGGGTCACCGTGAAGCACCTTGTCGGACCGCAATACAGAAATTGGTGAAAACATTCGAGCTCTTGGGACAAGTTAGTGATGTGAAGAATAAAACCCGTGCACGTCGCTCAAGAACAGCCGAGAATATTGCTGTTGTAGCCGAAAGTGTTAAAGAAAACCCAGGTTTGTCCATTCCTCGTCGTTCTTTGGAATTAGCCATTCCACAAACGTCATTACACCGTATTTTGCATAAAGATTTGGGTCTTAAGGCTTATAAAGTCCAGTTAACACAAGAACTCAAGCCGGCCGATCATCAACAACGTCGTGTCTTTGCTGATTGGGTCGTTGAAATGCATGAAAATGATCCAGAATTCCATCGAAAAATCATCTTGAGTGATGAGGCCCATTTCCACCTCGGTGGCTTCGTCAACAAGCAAAATTGTCGGATCTGGGGCTCAGAAAATCCAAGAGTTATTGTTGAAAAGTCTCTCTATCCTCAACGTGTGACTGTTTGGTGCGGTTTATGGTCCGGTGGAGTCATTGGACCTTACTTTTTCGAAAATGAGGCTGGAGCAACAGTTACGGTGACTGGATTGCGCTATCGAGAGATGATTAACGATTTTTTATGGCCGGAATTGGATGGTATTGATCTGGACAACGTTTACTTTCAACAAGACGGCGCTACGTGCCACACAAGCAACGAAACCATTGATCTTTTACGGAAAAAGTTTCCGGACCGTGTTATCTCTCGAAGAGGTGATCACAATTGGCCACCGAGATCTTGTGATTTAACACCTTGCGACTTCTTTCTTTGGGGCCACGTGAAAGAGAAGGTCTACGCCAACAGCCCAGGGTCGATTCAAGACCTCAAAGATGGAATTCGTGAGGCTATCGAGGACATAGGGCAGCCACTTTGCGATTTGGTTATGGAAAATTTCATGAAAAGGATATTGTCCTGTAAGCGTGGTCGTGGTGGTCATTTGCCTGATGTTATTTTCCACTATTAACGGCATACCTTCCTCTTTATAATGAAATAAACATCCGATCATTTATATTAAAAAATGGCACTTTTCTTTGAATATCAAAATAACATCTCTTATTGGAAAACCCTTTAGTAGTATAACAGTGATAAAACCGCCAACAAACGTTACCAGGTTATGGTTTAATAGTTATTTTAAGAGTTCTCTTATTCGGTTAAATTTATGTGTGTACGCTATTGCTAAAATAAATTTACGATACACAATAAAATGAGTTTTCCCAGTTTTCCCTTCCATAAATTATCCTCTTTTAAAATTTATTTTTTAAGGTTTTGTTTTACATGCGTTAAAGTAACAAAGCATTATGTAATTCTAAAATAGCGTTTGAAACAATGAAAATTCAATGTTGTTTTTTTCGGGAAATCAATTTTTTATTAGAGTTTTGAGGAAAATTTCAACACTGCTGTTATCACTAGATTATTCAAATCTTTCTTTTGCCACCCATTTACTCCATTCAAATGATTTACATTTGTCAGTCTTCGACATTCTGGACGTTTTTCTTTTAAGATTCCGACAAAGTGCCAAATCCCGTGTTGATACCCGATATTCTTTTATTTTATACAGTGTTTCTCAGATCTTTAGAATACACAGAGAAATAACAATTTTTTTTATCGATTTATCTACATTTTATAGATTTAAATAATTAAGTGCAGAATTATATAAACAACTCTTGGAATTTTTTTAGAAACCATAGAACAGCTTGGTTAGTTTTAAATTGTTCTTTAGAAAAGTGAGATGGATCGTATTAAATTCTTTTTTTAACCAAAGAATAAGAAACGCTTTGCTTTGTTTTAAAGAAATTTAATGGAATATTGAAAAACGCAAGAAATACAATCAGCTACTGATTTACAATGCCTTACTTTTCTAACTAATTATAATGATTGTAATTTAAAAAAATTAAATTTTATGCTCAAGATCTAATTAGTGTTTTGTTGTTAAATAAAATAACACCTCTGAAAAACAGATGCAAATTCTAAAACCGTTGATGTCCGACTATAAGAAGCTTTACTGTACATATGGTTTGTGGACCTTACTCTTTATTGATAAAAAAAATAAAAAATCTAGAAATGTGAGGCTGTAGAATTTTTTGTAGGGTAGCGCAAAATATATAAATGTCTTTATGCAGGACTACTGGATAGTTACTGTGTGATATTCTAGTGCAGCCAGCTAAAATGAGGTTGCCAGAGTTAGTAAATTTCAGGAAAATGATAAGATACGACTGGAAACTTGCCTTTTCTACAAGTAACTCTCACGCTACTCATTGTACATGCTTGAAAAAAAAATAGACAATCTGTTCATTCTTACGCACAAGCTTCTGTTGCCCAAGATCAGTACTTTACAGATTGTGTACTTTAAAGTTTCCTTACACGACCGAATCTCTATCCAACTGAACCTTAGTCTGGCTTGAGCAAGTTTATTTTCTTCAGGATCACGTGAACAACATGATAAAAGTTTCTTTTCCTTCTTAGGCTTAGAACCTGTTTATCCCAACGATTCTGTCCATCTTTTTCTTGATCTTCTCGGTGATCTTTTTCCCTCCGGCTTATTATCTCTTACTATCTTCACTAGTCGATCTGGCGTTATTCTATTTATGTGGTCGTTCCATTCTTGCCTTCTTCTCGAAATCCAGCTTCCTGTTTCTTCTATATTGCATTGACAGCATATATCTTCACTGCGTATGTGATCTTGTCTCTTAACACAAATTATTTTTTTCTGTTGCCTCCAGAGTTTGTCTGGTTTTGACTGTGTCGGATTTGGTCTCTGATGCATATATCATTAAAGGTCGGATTACGGATTTATAAATTTTTATTTTGGAATCTTTACGTAATAATCTGGCATGCCAAATTGTATCATTTAAGCATGTTGAGATCTTCGTTGCTTTATTGGCTTGGTGTGTGACTTCTCTTGTTAATAATCCGTTGCTTGTTATTAATGTTCCCAAACAATTAAAGGACATTATTTGTTCGATAAGTTTTCTCTGAGGTTTTAATTTACATCTCAGCAGTTCTTTACTTGTTACTAATAGTTTTGTTTTGGTGGTCGAGATATTCAGATCAAAGCTCTTCCAAACCCCGGAGAATTCAAAAAGTAGTCGCTGTAAATCATCGTTATCGGCGATTAAAATGGGTTGTCGGCAAAACATATGATTGTTATTTATGTCTTTCCCATTCTGTACCATATTAAAAAGTAATGGGCTCAGTGAATCTCCTTGTCGGATTCCTTTGTCAATTTTGCTGATGTAGCTATCTTTTGAGTTAGCTGCGTTAATTCCGATATTAAATCTGCTCGTTCACATTTTAGAGGTTCGTTCGTAATGTTGTCGGATCCTGGAGATTTTCTGTTCATCAACTTTTTGATTGCTTTTTCTATTTCTTCATATTGCATGTTTACTATTATTTTAATGTCTACTTGATGGTTTTGCTGTGCTGTAGAAGTTCCGGAGTATAAATTACGGAAGTAATCTACCCATCCTTTTTCATCAAATCGTGTCGTTTGAACATATTCTTTTACTTTTTTTTTGGTTTCTTGTCATTCTCCATATACTTTTCTGCTTTTTGTATAAGTCTCGCCGTTGCTGATTTGTGTATGCTTCTCAGTAGTCTGTTTTTATTTGTCATATTTTGGCATTGCATTCGTTTTGTACTTGTTTGTATTTCTCATGTTCTTTTAGTATATTAATTGTTCTGTATTTGAGAAACGCTTTCCGGTTTTTTCGGCTATATCTTTTATATAAAATTTTAAAAATCCTAATGATGATTGTAACTTTAACTTTTGATACAAGATAAAACTGAGCCATCAAAAAATCAGTTGTTTTTAAGAGTTTGGAAACTAGGGGATGAATGAGCTGCTTGGAAGCAGAAGGGTTTTCACGAACATACTGATTGTAGTGAAATTTTTTCCATTATTTGGACCTTAAGCAACTCATTGTCATTCATTAGTGGTAGCAAAATACATCTATATCTTAACATTCAGATCTAAAAGATCTTACGAGAACAGCATGAGACTCGATGTTATACCAAGAGTATCAGTAAAAATCAATTCATTGGCGCTCTTGTATGTCATTTTAATGATTTAAGGAGTTATAAATCTAAATATGGAACATGATATCATTCTACCACGACAAGGTATTCAGACTGATCGTCTTATATGTTGAAATAGGCTACTTGGTCTTCAAAATATAAGATCAAGGAATCATGTCCCTGTTATAATCTACATTTTTATTCTTCGTTACTCATTTCTATTTACTATTATTACTACTATTTACAAAGAACTCCGTTTTGTTACTTTGTTTTAAATTTCGGCGGCTATTTTGATCATGTTCCAGAAGAGATATCAAAAAACCAATACCCCACGTTGTCTTTAGTTTTTGATGTAGAATCTAACTGAAATCAAAATTTCAAAATTTAAGAACTGCAGACAGATAGACAGCCAAGCACACAGACTTTGCAAATTTAGTAACGACTCCTTCAGAGTTCGTTTAAATTAGACTGTCAGATGGCCAGAGTGGCACCAAATGTGCTTTGTTTCTTATAAAAAAATTTATTGTATTTGATCAAAGTCACGGGATTTTTGCTATGAAATGTTCTAGATACATTTTTTACTCAAAGTGAGTAAATCACTGCCTTGTTTCTCTTTAGCAGTGCCAGTGGTGCTCGTGATTTTGTTGACACCATATTGTTCGTTTTTAATAAAATTAAGTAGCTTGACCCACCTCATGCTATTTTGGGCATAGATGTTTTGCCGACTTTCTGTCCATTTGTAAGATTGTTTTTACATTTTTTAAGATATAGATCATACCATTTAATAACCTCAGAAAAACATCAAAATATCTCTGTTGCAATAAATTTCGAAGTACGGCGTGGTTTGTAAAATGTGGAAAAGGAGAATGCCCTGTAAAGCTTTCCTATGATTCCTAGATGTTTGAGAACCATCTAATAGTAGATTTAATATTTCTAGATATCTACCGCCGAGATGGCCTAATTTTTTGGAAAGATATCGCGGACTGTCATAGAACTATCTATATGGATTCGTACATACTCAAAGGTTATATCAGACAACCAAAGTGCATCTACTTATCTAGTTTTAAAGTTCTAGGATAATTTTTGTTTTTGGAAATTTATTTGATAGTAAGTGTTGATACTGTTATATATCAATAAGTAGCTGATTTAATCCAGTTTTGAATTTAAACGTTCAAGTAAATACAGTTGGTAAATGCCTGAATTGCTGATCTCACCGCAGTCTTTGTAGGACCGCTTTTATAATACGAGTGAATAAACTCATTTTCTGATTATAGAGTTCTGAAAGGACCTTAAGCAGTCACAGATTGAGCTTCAGCTAAAAAGAAATAACGTCTAAGCTGTGACGCTTTTTTTCGGTCGGCGGACGTCACTGGAGGTGGCGTTCTTGTTCGAGCGCCAGAATATGTGACGCGTTGTCTTACTGGTGCTCGGTCGGTCGGTGCTGGGGCGCCAGATTTTGTAAGGGGGTTTACTCCCTCACCTCGACCTTGAGGCGGTCGGGCGAGGGCTCACCGGGCAGCTACGATGGAGCCCCGGTTACTTCAGGGGTCGACGGCTGAAAGAGAAAGGTCTGCGGTGCTAACAAATAAAAGGCACAATAAACCTAAACAATATATATTAATCGGAGGCACTAAAATAAACATAAATGTACAAGCAGGTGATAGAACCACAAAATTAAACACAAAACTATTATTAACACCCCAGGCAGTGTGACAACGGGGTTGGACTTTCGGTTGGTCGGGTCGGTTATAAGTGTTTCGGTTGGACGGATGAAAAGTAGAGAGCACCCTGACACCATATAGCGGGTCTGGGTATTTAAGTTGTTAGTCACTAGTGAACCAGAAGAGCTGATTCAATGCCACCACAACAGCCATTCGATGGCCGGGCGTTCTAATTTATACCCGTTCGGTTCCTCCACGCTAGCAAGCGCTTGTAGCGGGATTGCTCTGCGTAGGAGCAAACGGTCTAGTGGAGGAATGTACTAAAGGTTCGCCACATCCTTAAAGCGAATAATAATATTGGGCTTCATTACATGTAATTAATTCTAATGACGGGACTAACGGATACGGTTCGAAATACAATTTATTATTCAGTTGGTAAAGTAAAATGTTTAATCTCAAATTAAACCTTTTGCTGATAGAAATTAATTCAGTTTATAACTTAAATATTGATATACAAATAATAGATGTAACACAATAGATATTTGCGGGCGCTATCAGTCGGCACCACATGGGTGACCAGATAGGCCGGGCGGTGTATACAATGTACCGATAAACAAGAATAAATTTGCACATAAATTATAATTCTTATATAAACAGTCCTTTAATTTATAAGAGTCAAAATAACTTCGTTACAAACTCCACAACTCAACTTCTTGTATATAAAATGAGACTGCAATGTTATTATTTTTCCAAAAATTACAAAATATAGGTGTTCGCCCATGCATAGGGACAGTATCTTGCAGTATTTATTGCCTGTGCCGGCGTACTCCATTTCAAGCTCCGGAGGGTCTTAATAAAAGTAGAAACCAGAAAGCAACTGGAAAAAAAATCTTTTTAGCTACAGATCAGCTACTCAACAGTTTTCGTTGATTTACCCTTGTACCACTTACCAGCATCAGCAACACAACTACAATAAGCAACAACAAACCAGTTCTCTTTACAAGCATCCACTGGTAAACTTTGTTCCACCAACTAACATCTGATTGAGAAAATAAAATTGAAAAAAGGGATAAAACTCAATTATAAAAAAAACTAAAGAAAAACAGTTGACTGTAAAAAGACTGCCCACAAGCACAAAGTTTACATATTGCCTAACGTTGTGGCCTACTTCGTGTCTATTAAAACGAAGAATCACCCTTGAAGTTTTATAATATGGTCAATTGTAAGCGACTTGCTGTTAACTACAATAAACTCTAAAGCCATTCTAGTATTGATAAATAAACAGAAGGAACTCTTTGCCATTTCCAGAATTCTGCAGTTCAGATCATGAAGATCCCGCCTCTTAACAGAGAAATGACATTAAGCCGCCAGAAATGTCCATCTCGACGACTAGGCTACAGTCTAGTTTTGCAATGAAGCAGCATACTGGTCGGTCTAGAAATGCAATTTGTTTTGCAGACTGGGGTGAAGAGCAGCCCGTCATTAGTAGACAATTTTTTGACATGTGAATAGGACCGAAACTCACAAACTATACTAATTATGAAGAATGGATAACCTTTACGCAAAAATCTCATCTAGCTTAGCTGGTGCTTACAAGCTTGTCACGCCAAAAATAACCACTTTCGCCATACCGTGTTTATATTGCCACTAAAGGCATTATTACCAAATAATAAATAACCAATACCTTCTTGGTAGTAAAACAGAAGACGAAATAGGAGTTTCAGTCAAAAGAACAATTAACTGTCGGCGAGCACAAACGTAACAATTATTACCCAGGAAGTCTAGCCAAATTCATAAAACCAAAAACCACTCTTGAAGCCTTAGGACATTAGCAGCAGAAACTCCCCATTCACATCCAGAATTCTACGGTGCAAACCATATCAAGGAGATTACAGGATGTTCATATCGACCATTGGTTACACAAAGCCACAACACAGTTTTACGAGGAAGGAGCATACTAAAGAAAGCATGAGTTTGCCTTTTAGTCTAAACCTCGATTTACATAGAAACGAGGCTCTTGAAAAACGACCAGCAGAAAAACCCGTTACGGTATTCATCAAGAAGAAGCAATCTCTCACCAAGCACAGGTGACGAGCTGCTTGGCTACACTGCACTGCATTATTATTGCTGGACATCTATCGAGCTCAAGCTCAATCTGCTGTGCCAATACTGCTATCAAAGTCATTGTTACCTTGAGCAGCTACTGTCCAATAACCAGCAACTTTTTGATAATAGCAAAAAAGATAGAAAAGGTTCTACCTACACGAACAATTGACAACGCGAGCACAAAAAAAACAGGTAACTATAATATTTTGCTAATTCATTGTTTTTCCGTCATATTTTCAAATTCTTAGTTATGTTGTTTGTGAGATATGAATTTCTCTACGTTTGCAAGTTAAAATCTTAAACTTTTTATAAGACCATATGTGTGACAAAAAATAATCTTTTTAGTGATTTTTGTCTTCTGCTGATAAGACATTTTGAGCCACTTAGCTATTTGGGGCAGTTATGGTCAGGCTTGTCGAATCTGTTGGGCATTGCACTTTTCAGAACGATTAGGTATTTCGAATAGTTGGGTTTTTTAAAAATGATTTTTCCAAAAATCTTACTGAGCTCAATGTTCTTTTCTAAAATAAATAAATAAAACTGTTTATTAGGTTTTTGGCTAAGTTGCTATTAATGTAGAAGATTGGTTGGAGTATAGATCTAGTGCTAACTTTATTGCAGCTTATTTTCTTCTGTTCTCAATTTTACAAACCCAGTACTAAAAGTTTGCTTGCTATTTAATGTTAAATTGTGTTATTCAAATAGAATAAGGGTCAGAATGACGCAATTTATTTGCTTACTTGTACAAAAAGCATTAAGTTAACGGATAATTTACAAATTCCCTATTTATGCAACTTTTAACTGTAGAGTCTTTCGTAATGTTTCTAGAGGCAATTAACACTGATGAAATGGCGTGTTAACAAGACCCTGAAGCAACCTCCCCAAATATAATAACATTGTAGCATAAATAATAAAGTTACGAGGAAACTGCATCCACATGTATTTAATAAGCAGAATCAACACTCCAAAATTAGATTGTTAAGAGCACGAAGGGTACTTTTGCTTGAGTACGTTACCGTTTTAAACCGATGGTTTTCAGAACAAATTGAAGGGTGTCTAATGAAGACACTTCTAGTGAAACAAAATAATGTAAAATAAAGTCTAAACTAGGATGTAACAGTTTTAGACAGTTCTCTCATTTGTTTTGTTGAACATGCCTACTTTTTTTAATTACCTTTCAGGAAGAGCTTTGTTGTTAACATTAGCGTAACCTTTTGTTAATTTATTCAGTGGAAAAGTTCATTTACATGTAGGGTTTAGTTTTTCTTAATTAACGTAACCACAGAGTAGTGCAATGTTTTTTTTAATAATATGCTCAAAAATCGCATTTAATAGTAGGCACTTATCCTACAGATTAATAATTGAAAATGATTGTACGACGCCTACACCAGCATGTCACATTGATTGATTTCAGCTGGCAAAATCTGTTTGCCCTTAATTTAAAATATTAGTTTGAAATTTTGACATAATTTAACGGAAGTTTCCCGTATGTCATCAAAAGCACAAAGATAACACTTTTTATTATCTTAATAATAGCTTAATATGCCCACCTTGTTACAAATTCAGCAATAAATCTTTAAAATCATTTAAAGGTAGCCCTTCCTGTGCAATCCTTTGCTCTTTACTGGTTTACCGAAGTCAATTTCCATTTTATAACGTTCAAGTTTCCTTGGCTGCAGGAAAAGTTATCTGAAAATTTATTGATCTTAGTTGTATTTGCAATCGTCAGATCTAAAGCTGGTGTTAGCGTAGATGTGGGTTGCATGTTCTGCTTATCCGTACTCTTGGATAAAGTTTGTGGGAAGTATAAAGTAAGCGGCAGAAGAATGCTTTTTGTTTTTTCTTTCCCTTAAATCGATAGTGCCGCTAAATTCGCATAAATCTTGTTTTAGGTAAGCATCTTAAAAGCTCGAGGCTTTTTTGTTAATGTGATTATTTTTGGTTGGAAGAAAAGACTTTTAAATTGCTTTCTATAAATCTTTAAGTAATTAACAATCAAGCGAAAGGAACAAATAAATTCTAAAGTTTAAAATAAATTTAACGCGTAACGTGTTTGGATAAAAGCTAACGAAATGTGTAGATCCAATATCAACGCACGTTTTAATTGTGGTATACACCAGTTATTTTGTTGTCTATCGCCATAAATGAGTCCTGCCAGCTGCGCTGCTAATGGCTGCGGTTTCTACTCAGCTACTGTAATTGGCCTTTTGTATATTCATGATCTTCAAACGATTACGACCCTAGAGATCACTTTGTATATCGAGGCTTATATAAACGTTAAATGCAACTTTGCTTTAGATAAAGCTGATAGGACTTTAAATCCTTTAGTTGTAAATAAAACAACTAGCGATCGATCAATCAGTCCCAGGGGTAACTACGTGTATGTATTAACGGTATGGATATTACAAGCAAAATTTATAGAGGCAAAGCTTTTGTTTTTAATAAATATCGTACCTATCGTCGAATACATATCAATCTGTTCATTTTCTAATTATTATGATAATTGCAAATGCAATGTTAACTACGTCTTACCTATTATGTATCAATTAAGTACAGAAAAGGGATGTTGTGTATTGAATTATTTGGGAAATGATATTTAAAAATGTCAACTACTATTTAGTAATTCTTTTTATTTTTGTTTCAGGTATGTCTTCTTTCGAGAATCTGCGGGAAAGCCACTGTCAGTAGTTGATTGGCAAGTAGTGGAATGTGAATTTCTCTAAATTTTTATAATATCAAGGATAACTTTTTCTGTTTAAAACCTTAAAAAACAAAGTTGATGGTTAAGAAATTTTAAGAGATTTTGTCATTGCTCTTCTGTTTTTTCCAAAGTTAAGATTACGCGTGGAAAATTTATCGCCACAGTGAAATTAGCTGCTGTTGTAAACAGTACTATCTTAATAACCGCGAAAAAGGTATGGTTTTTATTTTTCTGCATTGGAAAATTATATTCTGAGTGAAGTTCGAACATGTGACACCTAAACCTGTACACCATCCTATAAGATATCTATGGAAATCCCTTGGTAAGAGAAACTATCAGCAGAAAAAAACATAGCAAACATTAAAGTTAGCCTATTTTGCAAGACACAATAAATCTTCAGCGTCTGATGATATGCAAGTCCAAAACTTTGAAGGTGCAGATAAAAGCTGCTTCCAACGCCTAGAAAAGACCTTGATATAAAAAATTAAAATCTTAGTTAAGGGGCAGTTTAAACGTCCAGAGTCACAAAAATGTAAAAATACCTTTGTCAAAGTCTTTGCTTGTTCAAGCTACGCTGTGGTAGAATCAGAAAGTTAATTAGAGAAAATTCAGAAAGATGAACTTCCTAGACCTTGGTCAATGAGAAACCAGACTGAGATGTCTCATAGAAAAGAAGCCTCACATTGGCGGCCTATACAGTGTGATTCTGAAATAAAGGGTATCCTCTTAAAGGTGAATAGCGGTGTGATAGTACATACATTTGCGATAAAAAACGGTACGTAAAAATTGCATAGTTTCCGAGAAAAATGCGATTGAAGTTTAATCGCTAAGCTAAGCCGGTCCTGCTCTCATACTTTTACTTAAGCAAAAATCGATAGGGGTTGACTGACTGTCCTTGTCATTGACAGGTAGCTCTTGCTATTTATGTGAGGGGTATAATAGTTTCTCTGGTTTCTACAATGCCATAAATAATCAATGGGCACGTTTATAACTTTTACTTTTTAATCTGTAAGTGGAAAAATATTAAAATTTTACTGTTAGTGATTTTTTTTTCTGTAAAATTCCAAAGAACGAAAACTTCAATAAGTATTATGCTACATAAATAAAACTTTGTTGAATTTATTGAATTGAATTAAATACAGAGGCGATAGTACCTCCCATACGTATGCCTCATTTAAGTAGTATGCGTATCCGTTGCCATTTAAAATGTTTTCTATTCAAGTGACTAAATAATAATAAGGGATTAAAATGTTGCTTGTGAGACTGGAGGCTAATTGTTCGTGACATAAATTATGATATTATTTTTTTACTGTCTTAGTGCATTTCAACAACCCTGCATGTTAAACATATTTGGGGCTGGCTATCGCAATTTCTTTAATCTCCTCAACTTCAGATTTAAAAAAGGAAAGTTGTAAAATGTCCAGGGGGTAGGTTATAATGGCATTTATTGTTCATTGTGCTACTACACCTGCGTTAGTTCCAAGAAAATAGGCATATCTGGTACATTTTTATTCTTGCACTACAATAGTTTTCAAACATCATAAATCTCCTTAACTTTCACTTTTTAATCCGAAGGCAGGAATACAAGAAACACTTTTCTCTTTCTAACCAGAGACGGCTTCAGTTTTTAATATTTCGGAAAATTGTGAAAATTTTCAACTTTCATGGACCCACTTCGTTTTCTTTATTTTTTGTCTTCTTTTAGTCTCACTTATCACCTAGTAAAAGGATACCCTTTATATCGGAATCACCCTGTATATTGGTATTCACTTGTTTAAGAGTACCTTAACATCTTAATATTACAAAGTCTCTCATGTACAGTGTATGATATATTCAGCAAGTCATTCGAACAGTAAAAGCAGCATGTGTAACTGTGAAATTTATTTTTGAAGAGTTTAACTTCAAGAAACAAACAAAACATAGTTTCCGAAATCTTTTACTTAATCTAAAGATCAAATCTAACCTTGTTCTTAGTATATAAACAACTATGAAGTTAGCGTGTTTTAAAAAAGATCATTTGCATCTTTACCAGAGCTGGAATATCCCTAATCAGCACTAAAAGTCTGGCTGAATTAAAAACTTCAACTGATTCAAAAAATTTAGATACTCTGAAACACCAAACCAAACTGTTTAAAACGATTATTGCGTTGGAAAATCCAAGAGGTTTGAAACAAAAAGTCTCAAATAATTAGACATGGACGTCTTGAAACCCAATTTAGAAACAAATTTTGTGACATTGTTGGCCAATTGTAATATTCAACATGTTAAAATTTAAATTACAATCAAAGATAAGATGCGACATTGTGTCTTATATTACAACTCCCTCAAATAAAAGTAAGAGACGTAATTAAAATAGGCAAAATGAAGAGGAAGACCTGGCTGGCCTAAGAAGCTCATTGATGTAGGAGACTTAACTGTATTAAGAAAACTTGGGGTTGAGAAGGCCAGAAAGCACGATTGGTTTGAAAAGTCCAATTGATCCAGGTTATCTTAGACTTAAAAGTTTAACTGACATATTTTTTAAAACTGTTAGTTTTGGAACAATCTAGATCAGAATGTTTGATAGGATTGCTCAGAAGCTCACTTAAAGTATTGACCTGTACAAGACTTTATATCTGCAATTTAGCAATTTGAATAATACAAATTACATTGCTTTACAGAAGTGTAGAGGTCTGTTGGAGTGCCAGACCCAAAATGTATATTACAATGGCATAAATGCAGTATTTTCTCACGAAACCTGGTGGTCCCTGTAGTGCAAACGAGACGAGGTACTGTAACATCAAAGCGCAAGACTTTAGTATTTGTGTTTCTCCAAGACTGCAAGACCAACCGATTTGTTCGGCTTCTCACATCTTCAATTGGTTCTAGATTAGCTGGCCAGTCATATCAAATCCACGGTCACGAAGTCATCCCCATACTATCAAATTAGGCAAAAGTACTCAGTATCAGTCTGTTTGGCTTGAGAAATTATATTTCTATTTTCAAAATCTAGCGTCATGTATTTTTGTTTCTCAGCCGTTCATTAATACCGCAGGCCGGATTTTAAATCTAAATTTATGAATTTTTGATTATTGGAAGCTTTTGGTATGTAACCTTTAGATTGAAGTCATTTACCTACTTTTGTGTACTCTTGCACTCTTGCAATGGCTTTACGGTTTCAGTATGGAAGACTTCAGGTACTTCCAAGTCGCGTTCTTCCTTCCCATCTACATAGTTCCTACTTACTTATTAAGATAGCGAGCTTCTTGGAAAATCTTTCTGAATCCGTCGGTCAAGAATTTAATTTCTTTTATCAACAAAATATTTTATGAATTAATAGTATACAGGGTGTTTAAACACTCTGCAATTGGATGATGGCGTGAAACAAAAGAGTTGCTATAAATGCAAACGAACATTTTCTGAGATAGAAGGCTAAGCCAACAAGCCTTTTCACTTAATTGTTTTTTCTTCAAGATCAAAGTTTGTCATGTCGCCAACCAAGTCAAATTTTTATCTGTTGCCAAAATAACTGTCATACATTTTATGTACTGTCGATGTCGTCCCGAAGAAAATTATTTAGCTGTGTGTCGTCTTTACACAGAAACCTATCCAGAACAAAGAGTGCTATTTGATAAGGTATTTAGCCGTTTTTACCAGCTTTTTCCTGGTTTTGAAAATTTCTTAAGGTATTAGCTACTCTTAATCACGCTGTCTTATCCCTAGACGTGCGTGCTTATGAATTCCTTTAAGAATGTGCCACAAATCCAAATTTTTTGAATAATATTCTATTCACTTATAAGGCTGTAGTTACAAGAGAAAGTATTGTGAGTTTTCACAACAATCACATCTGCGCTGATGAAAATCCTTATATGTATCATTATGGAGTAATAACATCAACGCTGATTTTCTGTTAGTATTATATTCTAGGAGATAGATTACTAGATTCGGTAGTGTTGTTAAATTGACTATAATGTGCGGATGATCCTAATTTTTTGTTAAACGATTTACTCTAACTTCTGGAAGATGTACCACTTTACAACGACAACAAATGTAGTTCATGTATGATGGGGTTTTGAATGGACGTGGAGGTCCGGTCTTATGGCCTGCTCGGTCTCCTGATTTTAATCTCTTCAGTTTCTTTTTATTGGCGTGTTTAAAAATTCACACCCAGTCACTAACGGAAGATTTTAGGCAGCAAGTCAAAAGTTGTTCTGAAAGACTTTGCATTCAGACTGAAATAACTATTTAAGAAAATGCGGAGTTATCTATATTGAGGGGCGGAAATATATCTCTAAATAAAAGGCAGTCTTAACATAGAACACAAATTATAAATTAAGTGTCATTTTTATGTTTAATAAATTATGTTTTCTTATTTTCTAATCGTGGCTAATTACAACAACTTCAGATTGGTATCAATCAATCTCAAATTGGGAACAATCAGTTTCAGATTAAGACTAATCAATCAAGTTGAGATCAGTCAACTTCAAATTGACACTAATCAACTTTAAATTGAGTTAAG
>VTPC01088949.1:11691-21694 GCA_011009095.1 Ignelater luminosus
AGTTACCAAAATTATTTCTCGTTTCAGTTCACAATAAAAAAATAGGTAGTGTGTAATGATCCATTAATTCCTTTTGTTGTAACATTTACAAAACGCTTTGTAATTCAAGTCGTCGTTTCTACCTTCAGTGAGTAAGCATCTAATTATTATTTAGCAATCTTACATAGCATATTGATTTTGAAAATTTAAACGACGCCGTCATATCCTAAAGCAGACATTGTCAGATTCTGGTTATTATTACAGACAGAAACTTACCTTTGTTATTATAACTGGCAACTTTGACGACCCCTTACACTTTGTAGAGTACACAGACGTAGACAAACAATAGTCAGCCTTAAACCGGAGTTAACAGGAATTGGGGTATTTCGTCAATGTAAAATTTGACGCTCCGATGACGCACAATACGAACGCTATCAAGGTACAAATGCCTAGCACGTATTTTATTTTACCCTGTGCTTTAATTTAATAACCTCCACTCCATGCTTTACACGACCTACAATCGATGGGATAGGAAAAATTATTTGCAGAATTCTAAAACGCGTTTCCTTGCTTTGTAATTAACACCTGTTTAAAGATAGAGAATGTTGAGACATGCTTTAATTATTCTGCGTTGTATGATATGAGGAATTTGTGTATTCAATAAATTCTTTGCTCAATTGTGTAATAAAAATATAAGGAATTTATTTTGGATAAACAAAATACTCTACAAGAATTACGAATGACTAATAAGAAAGGTTTTGTTACATTTAAAACTGATAGAACAAGCACACTTTATTGTCCTCGGGTTTAACGCCAAGGAACAATATTTACAAGTCCTTGGGATTACAGCAAACGTTCACGCTCCTCTGTGGTCAAAGTATCATCTTCATCTGAGTCTGTGTAAATTTCTTCCTCCTCATCTCCAGACCAATGCTCAAATTCTTCTTTGTGATGTTCCAAAGCCATTAAAGATGGAAATAAACTGTCACATGCTGAACACCTGGTAACAAGAATAAATTATTAGTGGTTGCTGAATAATTTAATCTCCTTCAAGCAAAGGAAGAAATTTTCTTAAAGGTTAAGAGTCTTAAATGTTAATCATTGTTCCTTCTTTCTATTTACATTCTAGTTTATAAAAAATCGATTAATGTTTAGTATCGCATTTTGTAAAATTTATTTACGTTTCATTTTAAAAAGGTAAACTGAGTGAAAAGGGTATTTTTATAGTTTGTTGCCAAAATAAAATTTCCAGTAAAAAACTAGTCGACAAGGTTTCTCTGAAAGGTTAATAAAAGTGAGTTTTAGAAATGATCCGACAGGAGCGTAAACTTCAAGAAACTTTCATAAATGCATTTTAGGTTATTTTCAGTAGCTCAATGGACACTAAAAGGCTCGTTTTAGAAATTTGTTTTTATAAACTTTTACTAGTCAACAAGAATTCTATAATTTTTTCCGTTCGGTTGTGAAACTTCTTATAAATAAGCTAATCAAAGCTTCATTCAATTAGCCATAAAGATATTTGCTCTACAAATCCAACAAGACTCAAGTATACAAGTAAAAAAGACTAAAAGGAAAAAAACTAATATTTATTGTCTACTAACTACAATACCGTCTATTATTCAGTGTTACTGCAGAACCTGTGCTTTATTGAAGACTACATATGAATGAATAACGGTTAACAAATTTTGAAGGAAACTCATATTTTTCTTAAAACTGAAGACTGAAAATGAAAAGGACATTTTATTCTACTGTATAGCAGAAAAACCTAAACATCGTTTATTTTTGTGACAGCCAACATATGCATGAGGGTTGCTTTCAAAATTATTTTTTTAACTGATTATTTCTGTTACTTTCTTAGGAGAAAACTATAAGAATGGAATTTACATGAGAATACACAAAATCTACATTCATTTATTGATTAAACAAACCTTAGATGTACAAATTAAAATTAATCACAGAAATGAATGGTAATTACCTATCAACGACCCCATTGGGAAACTAAGCACGCTCTTTTCTTATTTCTTTGTTTTCTACATCGTTCATTGACACTTTTTCTACCAAGATTAATTCTTGGAACTGGAAATTCCCTGCTCTCCTTTAGTGTTCAATCTTTATTTTAGTGGACAGCAAGGAAACCTCATGATAGCAATTTAAATCAAAATTAAACTTTATTTCTTATTTTTCTGTATAAAACGTAGGTAGTTAATCAATATTTATTCGCTACGCTGTACTTGAATATTAAATTACATCATTATAAGAATTCTTCTTTTACCTGTTGTTTGCCATTTGATATTCATTTAATGTCAAAAGAACCCGTAAAAGAAAGACTGTTGGAGATTTTTCATTTGTATCTAATTTTAAAACATTTCTCTTAAGATAGATAGTTAACGAATATTAAAGGTTTTTTTGCTTCAATTTAATTAAACACCCGTTTTATGAAAGACACTTTCTAACATTAAACGAAATATAACTTTTACAGTGCCTTATATTTTTTATATTTTAAACGAATAAACCAGAAAACAATTATTTCCTCTGTCCTACAATAAGTGAGCCCTTTGCTCTTTGTAGAAATTTTAAAATAAGTGAGCCATTTAATGTAAGTATAAAAAAACACTTTATTCTGCAAAAATTCAGAAGTTATACAGGGTGTTCTGCGACTTAACCTACAAACTTATACTATATATTCCAAGGGTCATTACGATCAAAAAATGTTATATAAACTATAGGTGAATTCCTCTTCATTTCGTAAATATCGAAGGAAATTTAAAAAAAATTGATAAGAAAAGAAAATTTATTCATCAATGAATAGCTAATTGAAACAAAATTACAGCAACTGTTCAAAATGAGAACCGCCATTTTCTAAACATACACCTACCCTTCAAACCATAGAATGTTGTCGATCAATTCCTGCCAATTCATTTTTAAGAGAATTAGTGGCTTCAATTATTCGGTTAGTCAAATCTTTGCGTGTATCTGGTTTACCATTACTATACACATGAGATTTGAGGCAACCCCACAGACAGAAATCTAGAGGCGATAATCAGGTGACCGAGCTGGCCAATAAATAGGACCATCCCTTCTTATCCACCTTTCTGGGAAATTCTCATTAAGAAACACCATCACTTGTCTCCCAGAATGTAGTGGTGCTTCATCTTGCTGGAACCACATATCACGTCGAGCTTCCAGAGAAATATCTTTCATGTAATTCGGCAATTCTTCTTCCAAAATGTGAAATTAATTTTCTGTTCTAAAAGCTCCTTCAATAAAATGAGGCCCAATAAGATGGTTATTTAACAAGCCGCACCACACTTTACGGAAAAGTGATGTTGATGGTTAACTACGATTGTGGCATGTAAGTGTGCTCCGCACAGATGTGAGAATTACGTGTTAATATCATTCCGTGTAAATTCAACTTCATCCGTAAACCGCATGTGTGGAATAACCTCCAAGTTATTTTATAGCCACTGACAACACCGTACTCGATTTTCTAAGTCTAAGTAAATGCTGGACTTTTTGTAAATGTTAGGGATAAAGCCCATAGTAATGCAGAATTCTCCCCATAGTGGTTTGAGGAATTCGCGTTGTTTGAGATATTCTACGAATACTTGTAGAACGACTTCATTCAACTGCAGTTAAACTACTTTAGTTTGCTGCTTATTCCCATTTCCATCTCTTTTTGCACGACGACGTGGGAAAGATCCAGTCTCTCTCAAGCACCAAAAAATGTTAGGAAATGTTGTATGGCGAGGAACAATGCGACCTGGGTATTGCCTGACGTACTCCGCTGCGGGAGCATGTCCACGTCCATTGCAAAAACCATAGACGAAAACCATGTCGGCATATTCTTATATATTCTTATTCAGCATTAACTACTACAGTAAACACGTCAATAAACTGTCATTCATTCATCAAAACTTATTCATTAAAATTTTTTTATTGTTGTTTATTGCCGACGTTTTGTTACAGTTTCCTTAGATATCTGCGAAACGAAGAGAAATTCATCTGTAGTTAATATAACATTTGTTGATCGTAATGACCTTTGGAATATATGGTATAAGTTTGTCGGTCAAGTCGCGAAACACTCTGTATAATTACGAGTATTATTGATTAAAATTAGAAGCAATACGAGTAAATAACAAATTGTTTGTTTAATTGTTGCTTTTGATGTTTGAAATCGTCCAACTGTCGTCACTACAGCGCCTTGATTTTTAGTCTGTATTGCTTATGATTTTGCAAAAAAAAATTGCAATATAGCTTTTCGTGTTTCGTCCGCTAAATTTGGTTTTGCCATGATTGACGACAAAAACGCGAATATTTAAATAAATTATTCACAATAACGTAGCTGGTGTGACGCCGAATTCACTGATTGTTCTTAATATGCAACAGATCAGAAATGGACAACTGCAAATAATGTCAACTCCAGCAATATCTATATCCACAATTAGACAGAAAACCTATAATCGTATTCAAAGTCAAAACGTGCTTTTTGATACAATCATTTTTAACAAAAATAGAAATGGCTCACTTATTGTGGGACAGAGGAAGTATTTATTAAAAGGCTTATATACAGGGTGGTACTTAATGCTATGTACTTATTTTCACAGGTGATTCGTAGGCCAATTCTAAATCCAAGAATTCATATAAATGTATGTCCTAAAATACTTGGTTTTCGATATACAGGGTGTTGAAGCTTTTATCTTTCTTTCGGGTTTGTCAAAACACTAGATAAGAATAAGTGTTCATTAAAAAAAAAGAATCAAAAAGTTTTCTTAGCAGCAGACAAAGCTAACTTAATTTTATCTAAACGGTTTTCTCTTAGAAACAAGTTGCAGATATGTTTTGATTATTTTCTTTAAAATGGTAAGCTATACGTAAAAAATGAAAGAAGGCTTTTTTGTTTATAATTCAATAGTAATTAATAATAGAATAACACTTTTAGAAAATCAGTGGAGTAACAATGTTTTCGTTAAAATTATATCGGAACATAGCCATACCTACGTCACTGGTTAAATAAAAAAAAACCACTTTAGGTCAAAAAGTGTGTTTTTATACCATAACAATCTATACTAAAATTCAGTGTAATATTTCAAACGGTTTTCGAAATCTTTAGGAAAAACCGAAAAAAAAATACAGAAACTTCAACACTCTGTATATCAAAAACCAAGTATTTTAGTGCATACATTTATATGAACTTTTCAACTTAGAATCGGCCCAAGAACCACTCATTAAAATAAGTACATAATATTAAGTAACACCCTGTATGTACATTAAAAATGGCGTTCAGCCTCGCATACAAAATACAGTATTGTATAATAGTCAAAGACTTGCAACCTGAGATCCACGGGTCTTTGCAATTTTTCTTTCGATTTCACGGTATCTGAAACTGATATCAACTAGATTTAACATTGCAGCAGTTACGGAATATGCAAGATGAGTTTTCTGCTTGGTTACTTCACTCTTACTGTGAGTCCCACATCTCAAATCTATATTTCTAATCAAACCGAGTTTCTTGCATTATCTACAAATTCCAATTCGGAATTTCCTATTTTATGTAATATTTATTAATAATTGGTCATTTAAATTTATCAGAATTAGGCCGGGCTCTATAATAAATTTAAATTCAACTTTATATTTTAATTCGCTTAATTTATAGAAAGTTTTAACAATTACTTCAAAAATATTTTTCGAGCGTATTAGCTGTTTTGAAATATTTGATTTAACTTAATTGACATGCTAAAGTACACTTTTATTAAAGTGCAACTTCAAAATTATTATAAAAATCAAAAATTCTATATTATGCTTAATGTTATTTTTTAATTGTTAATTATGAAACACCGAACTTTAATATTCACGAATTGTTCTAGACCACTTTTAACAAATTTATCTAAGCCACTATTAAGTCACTGTCTACACTATCAAGATTGTGTCTATAACATGAAGATCTAACTTTTTAAAAATATTTGCAATATAAGTTTTAGATAAAAGTGACCATCAAATCAGACCCTGCGGTACATCACTGCTTGCTTTTGTTTTATTCAAATAGTTTTTGTTACCAACAACTATTTAAAATCTGGCTTTGAATAATTACTTAATTGAGAAATAGCAGATTCACTAAAACCAAATTCGTCGCCACATTGTAGGAGAATCTCCGAAGTATTGAGAAATAAAGAATGGACTATGGAGGTCAACCCTAACGTTTGGGGACTTGATAGAGCCAGAAGGAAGCCTGACTTGCTCCTCAAGATAAACGAGAAAGTCGTGATCTGCGATGTGGTCGTTCATTGGGAAGGTCCAAGACCATTGAACATGGCATTCACTACAAAACTCAGCTTCCCCTTTTCTCGATGCATTTTGGTGACGACACCCCGACCACAAGATCTAGATTCTGCTCTTCATACTCGGCTTAAGAGGTACTTATATTGCCTCCAATGACGTCTTTCTTAATCGCATTAGTTGAGCTCCCTTATTCACGAGATGTCATCAAGTGCGGAATAGTTATCCACTTTAAACTTTCTCGTATGATACAGCATAGAATTTTCAAAGGCCAAACCGCTCCGCACTAGGCTCCATCATTTGTGGAAAGTTGCAGTAATCGATGTCGTCTCTTTATGAGAAATCGGCTTAACTTTTATCGCTGTTGTGCTGCCCGTTGTGCTTCCTCCCTTAAACTAATCATTGTTTGTCAAATTCTCGGCTGTATTTTATACCTAGATCTACTATCTATTTAATCTGTTCTACAGCTATTTTAAGTTATCACTTAGTATATGCTTTAATACTCGATTTTCTTGAAATAACGATATCTGAGACGTGGGTAGTTTTAGTCTAGACGTAAGACGACTTGTTATTTAACCTTATAATTTGACTCGACCCTTTTCTGTACTATAAAGTTTGATTTTACGTAAAACTTTTATTAGTTTTAATAAGTTGTTTTTAGTTATTAGTGCATTCAAGCTAATTAAAACTTTATCAACTTTAAAAAGGCTATTTAATTAGCTTAATCCTTTCAACAGGATGCCGTATCCCACCAAGCATCCGGTGGAACATCAGCCGTATAAACTCTATCCGCGATTATATGATATAGAAATATAACTAATATATTGTGATTATATTGCAATGGTTTGTAGTCAGGAAAAATACAAAATCAAAATGAAAACCTCTACGATATTTCTTAACCACCGTAACTGCTGACTGACTTGAAACTACTCAAGATGTTGCCCGATTTTTTATTTAAAGAAAATCTTTTTGCAATATCTGTAAAGTTTTACACGTGAAAGCTGGCATTAAAACTGAAATAACGTTCAAAATATTTCAGAAAGGTTTGAATTTGAAGCTTCATTAAAACCTTAAATGTTAAGAAAAGCAGCATAATTTCCTTTTACGCCTTAAAACACAATCATTCTTTGTTATGTGAGAAAATGCCGCATTTAAAACAAGGCTTAATTCAGCAGTTTGCTACATTAGAGGCTCAATTACGATAAAATGCTTAACGTATTACTTTCCTGATATCTAGTTATTGCTAGAAGATGAGATTCGTGGCTATACGCCAACTCTCTTAATCTTATTTTAAGGAGATTGTGTTAAAGTTCAATAAATGAATAGTAAAAAATTCACAAAACTTGGGTTTTATCAAAACAAAACAGTTTTATTCACAACGCAGCGCGCTGTAGAAAGACCTGAAACCAAAGACCTTGCTTTGGCAGAAGCAGTGCAGATAGTATAAGATTTTATGTTACTTTGTGATACTTTTAAACTTATTTCAATTTTTAATGACCTTTTAAAGCTTATTTGGCAAACTTGTATGCAAGTTTACAAACTCGAGCTTTAGTAATTGCGCATCCAGGTTATATTGCTTGGAGATACCTCAAGCTGAAGATTAACCAAAACTTGTAGTTTCTGCAATAATAAGGCAGCCAAAAATTTTATTTGATTCCTGTATACAACGTACATCACTAAAAACGTTTAAAGCAAGTTGACTCTCCGTATCTCCTACAGTTTACAAAATTTCTTCTTCAGTGTATCGGTTTTAAGAAACACTCTGTCTTCTGCTGTTTACACACTCATTGAGTCGCCTTGATATGAACCGAATCAAATGATCAATGTCCTCTTGTGCTTCATGATGTGATGGAGATACTCTAATATCTGTAAATTGATTACTTTTCTACCCATCATATACCCTAGAAATGCTTGATTTATGATAAGTCACGGATCTAAACGACCAAAGTAAAAGAAATTCAATTTTATCCACTTTATGTGAGGTCGAGCGTTATACTGTTAGAAAGAACCATTGGGAAGCCCTATAAGGTATGGTAGAAATTGAAGTTTTACCACATCTTAGATATAGCGCTAGCTAGTCGTATAGCAATGAAGGAACACTAGAGGCGACCGGCTGCCTTATACTATGATACCTCCTACAGTGATGTGCGTATGTGCTTTTTTAAGGAAAACTAGATTAAGCCTTTCTCTATACAGTCCTGTATTTAATTCCATATTCTACTGTTGTTGTTCTCTATACCACTGCAATCATTGGGGTCAGTGCTCAATCAAGCCTTTGTAGTAATATAAACCTACAATCATTAGCGATTGAGGTGCAGAATTGCAAAACGCATTTTGTCCATTTTTATAAATTTCGAGAAAAGCTCAAAAACGATAGCGACGAAACTGTAGATGCTATTAAAAACTGTTGATTATACTATATTTCTACTAAAAGAAAATTAATATACTAGTCATTTTGGTACTACAAAAATTAAAATTAACGGCTACAATTAGAAAAAAAGTGAGAACATAATGCGATTTGTTTGTCTTATGTAGACAAAATGCATTTTAAAAATCTATCGTGTAAAATTTTCAGGAAAGAAGTGCTTGTAATAAGATGATATATTTACATTTGAACTTAAAAAAACCAAAACATGTTATTACAAAATATATTTGTTAAACCTGGAAAAATTGATACAAATGTAATATTTTTGCTTCAAACTAAACTTTAATTTTAAAAAAATTATCTTCTTCATCAGCACAGTCTCAGTTTAGTTCTTGGTTACCATCTTCATCGCTATCATCTAGATGGTCTACTTCTTGATTCAAAACGGGAATGAGCCACTTTAAATCGGCGTCGTCATACCAGTTTTCCCCGGACAGCGATATCAGTAATTTTCTTAGGCTATCAATTTTTTTTGTTTTATTGAATGCCCGAGCGGTAGCTCAAATAATTTAATTTGGTCAAGTCGTTTTAAGGGTTTCAAAAGTGTTTCGTTTTTTTTTTGTTTCATCATTGTATCTATACAAAATTCCCGTTTTCACTGTAACAGAATTATTTGCTCGATTTCCTCTTTTAATACAAATTCTTTTGCATGAGCTGGTTCCTTTGACTTTTTTCAACTATTGTGTTGTGTTTTTAATATTAGTTAAATACCAATCTACTCCAAGTTTGTTCACTTCTCTAACCACTTTGCCTCGTATGAACAAACAAACTGTATTATGTCACTCGATTATGAACAAAAAGCTGTTTGAAACTCCAAAGTGATGGGACAAAATTCGTTTTGTTTGTACAAGAGAATTTTAGACATTATTTTGAAACAGTATAAAATGATGGACATGAACCAATGGAAACGAACGCCATCTTTATCTCAAAAGTTGAAATTTTGGACAAAATGCGTTTTGCAATTCTGTTCCTCAATTATTCTGTTTGTAGGAAATCTGCCTCTAACAGCCAGTACTTTAAAACGGCAATCTTGGCAGTCTATTGTACGTCTCCGACATCCGGTTCTTCTGAATTGACATTGTTTACCTTCTTCAAATTACGCTTGACAAGTTTGCATGACAGCGGTAGCACTAAGGTGTACGTGGCGTGCAGTTTCACAAAATGGTTTTCCAACTTCTCGTAGCCCAATAAACCGACTACTATTAAATTCACTTAATTATTTACAATTTGTTTAAATGTCAAAACAAACGGATATAAAAGAGTAAGTCGATAGATGTTAGAAGTCCATATTGAAACGGGCAAAAACATAAAAAATATATTGTAAAT
>VTPC01088951.1:0-30512 GCA_011009095.1 Ignelater luminosus
TTTTTTTCCATTTTAGCTAAAATCACGAAACACGTCTTACTCAAATGGCTGTCAAATCCAAACTAACCTATCAATCAGTCTGCAATTTGTTATACCGTCGTTTTATAGATGGCAGCACACGATGATAACACCAACTTCCCTCAGGAACGCCTTCTGTCGTCAAACACGGGTACTTACTGAACCGCCCTCGTATTTGTAGGAACAATGTTGCTCATAAAGATGTAAGTGTAAATTCGAAAGCAATTTGAGAAATGGTAGCATATTTGCAAGCTATTTGAAACCTCTACTTGTAAAAGCAACAGCAATAAGAATAACAAAACAACGTTCGATTCGTGTTACTGTGAAAGAAGTACGCAGACAATATATATGCGTTTTTGGTAAAACTTCACCCTACTTTGCGTTGTGGCATACAAAACTGGGTGATCACTTAGAGCCGCCATCTCATTTCAAATTCACCCTAACTTTTTTTGAATTTTAAGATATTTTGCGAAAACCAAAATTTGCCGATTTGAATTTTTCTCAATAACCCTAATGTAACCGCTTCTAAATGGGTTACTTATAATTCTGATACGATTGATCACAAATAGAAGTAATTTCAAGGATTTTAATTAGCAAATATTTTGCTATTAATCTCTGTAATGCAATGAAGTAAGCAATAAAAGACACAAAAGGTGAAAACTGGCAGATTCTAAAAGAGAAAAGAGAGCATTTTAAGACAAGACGAGCGTAAAGCTGAAACAAAGAAGATCTCTTTTCGATTAAGTCTTGAACTGCTGAAGTTTAAATATCATTGTAGGTCATATCGCTCGTTTCTTGTTTTAAATTAAAACGTTTTCAATTGTAATTTTAATTGAAAATTTAAAAATAGAGTTATTGACGTCATCGTTTGTAAAGATTATAAAGGATGAGGGAAAGGAAAGGGTATGTATTTAAAAATTAAAGTTCCACATATTACGTCATATTGTTTTATGCAAATATTAGTTAGGGATATGAAAATTTTGGTTGTGATCGTTTGAGTTTGATATTCTAAAATAATATTTGACAACGTAATTACTAATTCAGATTGACGGTTTGTTAAGCATGCTGAAGTTAATGAGCTGTCCAGGGTATTATTTACTAAGGCTGTACTAAATTAAAACTAAAAATACGTAACTGCTGTATGTTAAGTATTTGTTCTATCCTGACTAAACATTTTGGGGTATAATAATAACAAGGTACCTACATGATTTTGAATATTGAAGTCCAGAATGTTATAAATACGAATATTTAACAAACAGGAAAATTAAATGCAGTGTGTTATTTTGATCTTAGTTAGTTTTGTTAGAATTTTGAGGTTATTAACAGCAGATAGTGTGACAAAATAATAGGACATAAAAATTGATTTGCCATTCAACTGCATCAACTATTAATAAAATACAAACACGACTCCATTAAATTCTTCTTACTATAAAATATGTATTTCTGACTTTATTGAGAATTTGATAGCGTTTTTAACAGGACAGTTACATACAGTCAGTTGAATGTGCTAATTTATTCATACATTTTGCATAGTAAAATGAGAACATCTCTTCATCACAATACGCAAATGCTTCCCATGACAACGAACAATTAATTTCATGCTCTGTATGATCTAATAAGGTATATTTAAATTGTCAAAATAAAACCAGTATGTTAACAATATATATGTCATTTGATAATAAAGCAAGACTACTCTCAGAATAATAAGGCTTGCCCCTCACTTTGAGGTCTCGTATCTCAAAACCTATTAAACGGATTTTACTCAAACAAATTTGATTTTAAAGGCAATTTGTTTCTGCGTAACAGGCGATTATTTATTAAGACATAATATTGTTCGGAAAGATCAGACTTTTCACATGTATTTTAAAAATATCTGCATTTAAAAATTAATTGGTAAAAAGGTAATTATACGAAACAAACAATACTTACGTATATAAAATAGTGGACCTTATGCTACATTCAGTTATCCTGCTATTTTGTTAGTGAAGAATAAAGTTAAAATGAAAAACTTTGTCCCACACTATAGTCTAAATCAAATAAAAATAAAGTAGGTGGCACCGCGGTGCAAGGCAGTTTTAAGCAGCTGAAGTGTTTGAAAAGGGCGCCAAATTTGAAATTGCTTTCTAATAGTTGTTCAAGAGTATGTATAAAAATTAAAAACCAGTAGCTGACGAACTATGAATAAATGAAATAGTAGATTTTTATAATGACAAAGTATAATGAATAACCTCATTAGTATATACCTCTTACGAAGCAAAGGAAGTTATGTTACGAGTTAACATGTAAATGTTTATTTATTTAGTTTGTACATAAACAAAAAGGTAAAAAGCCTGTAGTACAAGTCAATTCAATAATTACAAAACATATTTTAATTAAGGAGCAGGAGTTGTAGGTACTGTATATAACAATAGTGCATCCATTTTGCTGTTTGTGTATTTATACTTCTGGTAATCACTCTACCTCCATATTATCGTCAGCAGAATCCTCCTCGCTAGAACTCTCCGACTGTAAATTAATCACAATTTTCTCAACCACTTGTTCTGTTATTCCGTCTAAATCCCGCATATGATTTTCTTCACGTATTACATGATTGACACAATCATTCCACTTTTCTGCAGTTACATCAGCAATTCCATCACATAAGAGTTGCTTTACCTCTTCGATAGAGTACGTTCGATTATTAACAGCAACATGTTGCTTAACTTGAGCCCATACTAGCTCAATAGGATTCAGATTACAGTGATACGGTGGTAATCTTAAAATTAATCTTCCACTCTTTTTAATAAGTTCATCGATGACATATGGTGTTGGATATGATAACACATACTGATTTACCAATTCTAATAATTGCAATTTCAATAAATTATCTCCTGGTGTAATTTCCTTGCGATGAAGCCAATCAATAATCTGATCTTTTCTCCAATTCCGAGCGGGTACTTTATCAGCTTTAACACTATGATAAGGGGCGTTGTCCATTACAATGACCGAATGAGGTTCTAATTTAGGTAGGATCCCTTCCAACCACATTTTAAAAACATCTCCATCCATGTCTTGATGATAATCACCTACAAACATTCAAATAATTTATTGTAATAAAAAACATACAAAAACAATACAGTCCTCACCTGTCTTTTTGGATTCAAAAGTTAGAAGTCCTCCATCAACAAAGCCAGATTCACTACCGATGTGAACAACTATTAACCTCTTTCCTTTGCCTAATGGATCTTTGATTCCAGTTGAAAGGCCTTTAAATAATGCTTGTCTGGCAGTTTTAATGGTAGTATCATGCCAAACTTTGCTTCCCACATGTCCTTCATTAACCCATGTTTCATCTGTGTAATAAATCGTTCTTCCTTCTTCTCGGTATTGTTTAATAGCAGTTAAATATTTTCTTCTCCATAAAACAATAGTTGGCTTTTCAATCAAAATCGTTTTTCTTGTTCGTTTATCATATTTGAATCCTAATTTTAATAACGTTGTATGTAATGTTGAATAACTTATATCTGGTAATAAATCGTCTTCGTTAACAGCTTGTAGTATTTTTCCTACAGTTGGAACTTTATTTTGAAAATAAAAACAATGTACATGTCTTCGTATGGCAGATTTCTCGAAGTCTTCAAGTTTCTGAAAACATGTTTTTGATTCCCTAGTTTTCTTAGGAGATCGTACCAATCCAGAAACTTCCATTTGTTTAATTATATTCCACGACGTATTCTGTCCGATCCCAACTTCAGCCAACGTTTGCTTGACTGACCAAGTCTTACTGTTGTTTTGTAAATGTTTTAAATAGACATTGTAAGCCATAAGTCTCTGACCACTTTTTACGTGTTTTCCTTTAGCATTTTTGAAAACTTCAGCCATAATCGCAAATATAACCTGAAATATTGCGTTGATATTTTGATCATTAGGTTGTTATAATTCAAATTATAATTACCTGTATAACGATACGCTAAGTTTAATGAGCTCTTAAAAGAACTATTTTAATATAAATAAAAGAATAACAGCAATACCAAAAAAAGACGTAAACTGACAAAATTAGAATAACAGGCTAACTGACCCTAACCAAGCAAGAAGGAAAAAGTGTGGTTATATTACAACTTCACAAAAGCCAACGTTGTCACGTCTCCGTTTCTTTTAGGTTTGTCTTATCATCTATTTTTAAGGCATTTATGAAAAGTACGTTATATATTTTTCAGTTATAAACATTACTAAAAAATTGTTTTATCAGATATATATCATAAAACATTTTTTTATGTAACTATAAGTAATTTACTTTCGTACATCTGGTAACACGGTATTCAATAAAATCAGCATGTTAAAGTTGTGTAAAACGGTCTCGTTTATTAACCAATGAGAATGAAGGTCAAGCTGTCCCTATAATTTCCTTCGCTTTATTCTTATTTGATTTAGACTATAGTTTGCTTATTTAAAAAGATATTTAAAAAATTCTTGTTACTTGCCACAAACAACCACAAACTAGCACACAATAAAAAAACAATTATTCAAATAATAGTGTTTTGCAAGAAAGAGTACGCCACAAGGGTCAGCAGGCGGTAGTGTAATGTACTGCAAAAGGTAAGTAATTTCAAATTGAACTAGTCAACTTTAAACTGGGATCAATCAACTTCAAATTGAGGCTAATCAAATTAACATCCAGTCCAGATTAATCTCAATTTTAAGTTGATTGGTTGGTCGCAATTGATTATTCAATATGAAATTGATTTGAATTTGCGATTGAAAGGATACTGAGAAAGTAAGAAAGATACTGTTCATCAAATTTTTAGAATTGGATCATTCTTTGGCTCCTGTTCTGGACTACAAGTTTGTTGCTCTTGTGGATTGAAGGTAACATAAAACTATAGATTTCATTATCTACAAGAAGGTACAAACGCTCATAAATTGTCTGGGATGGAAAAAAGTGACTTGCACTAGAAAACAACTGCTGAAGTTGTGTTGTAGGCTTATTAGACTATTCGGCCTATATACTTTCTGTCTTGGATAATTCTTCTCTGCAGTTATATTAATTTCTCTTTGTCGCCAAAAACACTTTCTACTGGAAAAATCAAAAAGTGGGGTTTCACCTTACAACACGCAGCATATAACACTTACCAAATCACTTCTGAAGACCACTACAAAATCCAAATAGAAGCGTCTCTCGTTAACACCATAAAAACTTTTTCATAGAACTCAAACAAATATCCCAATTGTCTTAACGCACCATGCCTCTCACTACTTTTAATTCATTTGATTCGTTTCTGACATTAACCTGAGATTTTACTTATTAGTTTAACATTTTTTTATAGTCCCCGCAAGAGTCCGTTTTATCAAAATCATATCAATCTAGAAGATATTTAATTATTTGGCCTTACGACAAACAAACCTTATCAGTAAACTTGGAGCATTTAAACTATCACCATTCAAAGTCTAGAATTTCAAAGCTAAATTAACGTTTTTTAAAATTGTATTTTCTCGATTACGTGGGCATAAAGGACACTTCTAAGCGATTTGAATTCAGCCAGTATCAAACTTAAAGTAATGTTTATTGAGACACTGATACTAACCTTATTAATAAAACCAGCATATTGTAAACTCATCAAGTGTTACCAATAGGAAGAATTCCATCGGTTGCTTGCGACTGTGTTCACGACCAATAACAAAGCAGGGTTCCCAAATTTCATAGAAGAGTCTCAGCAGAAGTGGTAACACAATTCAATCTACATCAAACAAAAATCACAAGAAAAAAAACCAGTAGATCAGATCCATTGGTTTCCGAGTTCTGTTTTGTCTACTGTTCTATGATAAAAGACGTCACAGAAAGAAGAACAGCAACCCACTCACACAACATCCAATCGTTTAAATCCCAGCAACCATCATTCACACATCTTCTCCACTCTGAACTGTTAAATCGATAATTTTGCGTTTTATTTAATAAAAATAAGCAAAGAAATTTTTCAATCAGAATAACCAATTACTAACTTTCAATGTTAGTTAGAAAGAATCCTATTTTTAGTCAAAAAAAGTAAATTAAGTAAAGTGATGAATTTGGGGTGTAGATAAAATTCAGAGCGCGCAAAACGTGCAGTCCTGAGCAATAGGTGAGGTTGCCAGCAATTAGTAGTTATTATTCAAATAAAACTGGTAAGGCGCATCAATGACAAGGTAGTGAAACAAAAAATGGCTTTTCTTTGAAATTGGTAGTTCTTTTCTGCATTGAAATCAGAAACAAAGAAAGAGCAGGATAGAATCGGTATGCTTAACCAAAAGATAAATAAGTGCTTGTGCAGAATAGAGAATTGCAATATTATAAAGATGGTTTAAGTGACTTTATCTAAAGTACGGTAAGGTGTTCTATAAAATGTCTTTCACTTTTTATAGGGTAATGTTATTGAAGTTGAGAAAAAAACTTTCTAGGAGTTTCTAAACTTCCTTTTTTGTTCTTTGAGCCTATAAAACACAGAAGCTGATGTTGTACAGAGAATATCGAAAGCAAACTTCCGGGAAGACTCTATAAGACTTGTTTATGGTAAGAAGATTCAAGGAACCGAAGTTGAGGAAGCGATGATCAATGGAGGCGTGGCTCTGAATAGTGTCCAGACACGGCTTCAGCTTTATTTTCTCAATGAGTGTAGATGAGAACATGGCCTTTAGATGAAAAGAAATTGAGACAAAAGCCTTTGAAATCCAGGTGGACATACTTTGAATGCGTTTGAGATCGCAAAATAGTGAATAGTATAATCTGGGTTTTAGCGCGATCAAACTTGTTCCATCACTCCGCTGAGACATCCGATATTGATTGTGGCTCGAACCAAACAGTTCTATCGTTCGGGCACAAATAAAAGTAAAAAACTAAAATATCACTTTTCTTAAAAATTTACAAATTATTATTGAGGAAGCTTCGTTTACAAGATTCTTAAAGGCCACTTAGCGAACTCGGTTAGTAATACTTGTGATCTATACGGTATGGTGCATTTGATTTTGCACCATAGGAATGTACCATGTGTTTGTGAATTTATTTACATTCCTGCTTCCCACAATATTGTTCAAGAAAGTTTTGTTAATGGGTAGGCAATAGACTTTTATTTTCATTAAAAACAATTAGCAAATTACTCAAAAATTTAAAAAATCTAATAAAATAAAATGCTGTAATACCAATAGTATTGGCTTAAATGTGAAGAGAATTTCATGACCGCTTAGATTATTGTGTAGCAGTCAAACGGAGATTGTTCAAACATGTAACTTAGTGTCTAAAAGTGTAATAATATAAGTTTGAAAAATACAAATGTTAATTGAGGTTTGTTTTTGTAGTGGCATATAATCTAATGATTCATCTTGATGACTTTTATTAATTTTCTAAAAGTTAGTATTTGTTTCTTTGTTAAAATCAAAATTTATTATCTACTCAACAAACATATCAACAAATCTTTCCTTGAAAACGTTGTGGGATGCAGGAATTTAAATTCACGGACACATGCTCTTGTTTCCCTATGTTGTGAAATAAAACGAACCACCCTGTATATGCATTGATGTTAATAAGTAGCACATCTTAGCTATCATTAATATCATAATCATCTTTTAAAATACCTTTTGACAAAACTCGTTATTTCTACTTTCCGTTATTGCCTCCATTGTCAACGTAAACGTTTTTAACCAAAGCCAAACTCTTCGCAATTATGCTTTTGATACGAAAAGAGAAAACCAATAGCAAGTTCTCAGTTACTCCCACGCATGATCTATTGCAAAAGAACTATTGAAAGTCTGCTGATGTACCTAATGCAATTCTGCGTAACAGTATACTTAGTTGACATGATGAACTACTGGGCCATTTTGTCTCTTGGTGAGTTACGGATCTGAAAGCAGTTCAGTATGTTTTTGGCCCAATGCAGTTTATGATAAAAATGCTTTAAAAGTCTATAGAGCGTTTTTGTACATCTCTGCATCACTACCTTTTTCACAAAAAAGCAACAAAAATCCATCAAAAAACCTTTTGAGCATTATCTTTCTTTTTTATTGAAAACTACTCCAAGTTAATGGAAGACTAAAGTTTTTTAGGTAAAACTAAACGGATAATTGTATTAGACAATGTAAGTGTTTATTTCCTTGGTTATGCATAAATTTTTTATTACTGGAAGCTACAACTCTTTGGTGCAAGTAGCTTCTAGATAGCATGAAGGTAGCATGCAGGTAATCTTTATTGACTTGAGTTGTAAGATGATCAATAGAGAAGCTGTCTGTAGAGATAGAGGTGGGTTGCGTCATCCTCGTATCGTTTTGCTAATTTTACTGATTCTAAGAACTAAAAAGTACTTTGCAAATATCATTGCATAAAAATCATATCATTGAAGAACAACCTTTTCGAAACAGGAAATTATAGTAAACAGTAGTAAAGTAGAAGAACTAGAAAAATTTATAGAATTGTACCAAATAATCCTTTTATCTATCTATTAAATAGATTACTACAACAAAGAAGAAAATATTTTTTCAAAGTTTCTCTCAAAAAGTTAAATACAGTAGAGTTAGAAATATTAATTTCCCTTTGGTTTAAAATTCTCATTTTGCTAAAAGCTCTTCACAGTTTTAAATAATTAAATTAATTCCTTATTGCACTAATGAAAATTCATAGGTATACCGAGTAACAAGAAAAAAATTAGGCATTTTTACACTGATAGTTTTACAAGAGAGCATGCTTCCTCCATAAATGCCCTACAAATATTTTCTTCAAAAACTGTTGTTATGAAAGAGTGTAATATTAGATTTTAGCTTTCCTATTTCTATTTCTCTTGGAAATCTTGATTTATAGACGTTCCTGATTTACATGTAAATTCGTATTTTCAACGTTTTTATGTAAATCTCTTTTTTGACCGTCCTGTTCGCTTTCCTTCCCACCTATTATATAATTGAAAATTCAGCTATTCATCCCTTTTCGTCACTCATGCAGATAATTGAAACACCAAAACTAAAATTATTCTCGAGTATTTAATTTGAATTAAATTCGTTAAATAATTAGAAATAAGTTGTAATTGTTGAAATTTTAAGAGACTGTCTTGAATTGAAGTTAATGAGATTTCATCGTCTAGAATTTAGCGTTTTCTCAGTGCTTCTGGAGAAAATGTATATGGTGTTTTGTTTCGCGACTAGGTAACACGAGGATACTTGTTTTAAGCAAGTAGGAATATAATACAGTAAAACTCGCTAGGATAATTAGAATTTCCTTTACAGAACCTTGGTATGTAATTTAAAGTACCTGACGTTGCATACTTTGTTACCTTAACGTAGCACTTTAGTATGTTTGCCATCTTTATAAATTGTTTTAGATGTGTTTATTTATTCTAGCGACGCTGTATAACTAATTATGACATCTTCTTTTGTTAGATGGAATGCAGAATGCGCATCTTAATTTCAAACCATTAAAATAACACCAAAGATACAAATTTTGCATGTTATCAAAACTGAACATCCAAAAGTTTCTAATTGTTGCAAAATTCTTTATTAGTTTTGTTAGTAATCTGATTAAACCTTCTAGTATTACCGTTTTGTGATTCCTTTAAGTGGTTGTCATCAGATATCTGTGTCATGAGGTGACACAGCAATTAATTAAATGTATAACTTTACATGATTGCGACATTTATTATTTACCTTCCGCCATTAGAATGTCTAAACTCATAGATACATTGATTAGAGCTTATTATTCGTGACATATTTAATTCATTCACTAATTTGCATACTAATGTCCTGACTTGATCGTGGAGTTAATCGGATGGTTTGCTATAATTTAGTTTTGGATAAGCTTATTCGACTATAACGTTCAGTATATAAAAACCTGATTGATTTGAAACTTGGTCATGTCTACTAGTTCAACGTCACATCAATTTTGTCCACTAGAGGGTTATTATGAAAAACATAACTTTTTACCCTATCCACCTATAATAACCAATAATATAACTATGTTCCATTTTTCAGTAGACAAGTCCACGTGAAATGAGGCTGTGTAAAGAGAACAGAAGGAGATGAAGTCATAGTATTTGCTATTGCAAGGCAGCAAAAGCCAGTATGGTGAAGGAGGAACAGTCTAAGTTGATCAGTTCGAAAAAACTCTAAAAAAGTACTAAATCGGTCTCCGGTTTCCTTCCGGGTTGGCGCAAAGGTAGCTAAGGAAAACGGGCCCACTCGTGCTAAGGGTGCACCACAATCCATTTCACTACGCATCGAGTAGGTATGAAGAAGCGTTACGACACTCCTTTATATGCGACTGAATTACATTATTGCTGAAGAAACCACTAATTTTGACATTCTGTTACAGATAAGTGAAGGTAGAACGTGGCTCAAGCTAAGTCCAAAGCTACAACAGTCACCAATATTCCAGAATACCGGACAATCTGAGGAAAGCAAATATTTTGCGTTGTCTATATTTAGCGTTTCTCCTGAGAGATATTCAAAGTTAAACACATTCTTCTCTTTGGTCAAGACTGTGGAGCTCTTTTGCCAGACCTTACAGCATGGTTGACACTCTAAATGTAATTCAATTGTATGGTTTCTAGATTTTAAGCTAAATTTCATATGATTGATCACTTGTACAAATTCGGCAAGCAAGACGAAATTCTTCTTGGAAGTCTAGTGCAAATGCACAAAATTCTATCTAAATCGTAGACAAATTACTCAATGAAAATGAAAAGGTCGAGTCTGTATTGTAGGAGCTATAATCAGCTTTAAGACCTCTGCGCACAATTCACCCGCCTTCTTTTTAGAAACTTCTCGGAGTCTATTTATCAGACGATCAGATGTTATAATCAACATGAAAAGTAAGTCTCTGCAGTTTTGATGACCTCTGCACTATGGATCAGTATTTTATGCACAATGGCAGACATATAATACCACGAATAGAAATAAAGTTTTCTGGTGTCAAGGCAGAGCTTGTTAAATTCAACTAAATTTATCTCATAACCAGAGGACAATGTTCTCAGTAATACATCAAATTGTTGATGAGTGTAACATCCAATGCTGCTATTTGAGCCTTTAACTCAGGGTTGCTAAAAAACAGCAAGCGGTGTTTCCGTCATTTGTTGAACCAAATCCTGGTTTTGGTTTGTCCACAATCAGTCCCATTTCATGCTTGCATCGTTGTTTAATTTTTTCGGATCGTTGTTCTACACTAGCCTTATCTTCAGCACTTCTAGTCTGCCATTTTTGTATATTTAACTTGTAGCTAATGTGTAAAAAACAAGTCTTCCTGCAGGAGTAGCATCTTGAAATGATGTAGAAAGTCGCGGCATGGTAGTACGCACGTGAAATTGGATGTCCTCAGCTTCCAAACTGCTTTTATTCTTAGTCATAAAACGATCCTTTATCTTTTCCACAGAGTCTTTAGTAACATCATTAGAATTAAGTTTTGTCGAAAGAAACTCGAAAAGACACACGTTTCTTTCGTTCTTTCCGTGTTTGAGCCATTCTTCAGAAAGCTCAATGTTGGAAATAGAGTGATGGTACATGAAAACAAAAAAAGATAGTTGTACTTGAGTGTGAGGCTGTAATACCTATTATTACTAATAGAAATAGTGCAGATAGGATATATACAAATTGTAGCCTGGATACATGCGTTTATTTACAGGCCTTGAAAGTTGTAAAACAAAGAAAAAGTAACATGTATTTTCATTCATTTTCAAAACGTTCTTTCATATTGTTTGACTAAGAGACAGATTTATATTAATTAAAAAAATATAGTATCATACTTACCCTCGGAAATAAAATCCGTCTTAAAAAATTTCCACAAAATTATGAACTGCTAAAGTTATAAGTTGTTGAAAGTGCCGCGAAAATGTAACTGACCTGTTCTTGTAATTGCATTTACCCCATTAGTTATCTTTTGAACCATATGCCTTATCATTGTGTAGACATAAACAATTTTTGGAATCGCACGTTTGCAAGTGTTGCTTACGTTAGTTCATTACCCATTTTTCTAAATCTGGATATGACTTGTCCACTAGCTTGTACTACATGAAACACTGTGGGACGAAAAGGAGAACGAGAAGAAGGCCGAGGACGACGATGAAGAGGAGGAAGAAGAAAACGTAAAGGAAAAGGAATTGCTACTTACTTTACGAGGGCGGTTCAGTAAGTACCCGTATTTGACGACAGAAGGCGTTCATGAGGGAAGTTGGTGTTATCATCGTGTGCTGCCATCTATCAAACGACGGTATAACAAATTGCAGACTGATTGATAGGTTAGTTTGGATTTGACAGCCATTTGAGTAAGACGTGTTTCGTGATTTTAGCTAAGATAGAAAAAGAGCAGTATCGTTCGGCAATTCGCTTTCTGTTTTTGAATGGGAAAAAATGCGAGGATATAAAAGCTAAGTTGGATGCTGTTTATGGGGACACTTCGCCATCTATGACCACAGTTAGATATTAGTTCAACGAATTTAAACGTGGGCAAACATCCGTTTTTGATGAGGAGCGACCAGGACGCCCGGCAGATGTGGTTACCGAGGAAATCATTCAAAAAGTCCACGACATGATTCTCGCTGATCGACGAACGAAAGTGCGTGAAGTAGCAGAGGCCGTAGGTGTGTCGACCGGAACGGCAATTAATATTTTACATGATAAGTTGGCGATGAAAAAATTGTCGGCGCGATGGGTGCCGCGATTGCTAACGGTGGACAACAAGCGGATGCGGCTGTTAACTTCGAAGCAGTGTTTGGAGCAATTTAAGCGAAATCCGAAGGAGTTTTTGCGTCGAGTTGTCACCGTTGATGAAACCTGGATTCATCATTACACACCAGAAACTAAGCAACAATCAAAACAATGGATTTCTCCCGGTGAATCTGCTCCAAAGAAGGCGAAGATGGTTCCATCGGCCGGAAAGGTCATGGCGACGATTTTTTGGGATGCGAACGGCGTCATCCTCATGGATTTTTTAGAAAAAGGAAGAACGATCACTGGACAATACTACAGTGAGTTATTAGACAGCTTCGACAAAAAATTGAAGGAGACACGGCCGCATTTGGCGAAAAAGAAGGTGCTGTTTCACCACGATAACGCACCAGCACATTCATCCGGAGTTGTCGCAGCCAAACTGCATGAATTGCGTTATGAATTGCTGCCGCATCCCCCGTATTCACCCGATCTGGCTCCCTGCGACTTTTTCTTGTTTCCTAATATGAAGAAATGGCTCGCGGGAAAAAAATTTAGCTCAAACGAGGAAGTCATCGCCGAGATAGAGGCGTATTTTGGAGAGTTGGACAAATCCTATTTTTTTGGAGGGGTTAAAAAAATGGCAGGAACGTTGGGAGAAGTGTATATTTCTAAAAGGAGACTATGTTGAAAAATAAAAAAAAAATTTTTGAAAAAAATTGTGTCTTCATTTCTAACACGGGTACTTATTGAACCGCCCTCGTATTGGTTTATTATGTCATCCAGGTTGGATCTACTTTTCTATTAAAACTGTATTGTACAGGAATCCAAAGTTCAAAAAAAAACACTTTTTTAAACAAATTTATGAGTTAATATTTTTATTCACAACATGTTTCTCCTTACCTTAACGAATAGTAGTTTCAATTGAGAAATTGATTATATTTGTAACAATAGTCTGAAATTTAAACCTTAGAAATTTATATTAAATTTAACTTGGTTACTTATCGACAACTAGGGGATTTTGTATAATTGCGTAATAACATTATAACTTATAGAGTGAATATATATGAAACGCAAACACATCCCAAAATTTAACTACTTGCAAAGCTAGTAAATACAGACGCTGTAAAACTGTAAATGAACTTGAATATTCAACTAAAATACGTGTAAACATAAAATTTGCTGAAATGTCCTATAAAATAGACCAATCTGTACTGTATTAAAATTTTGTAAACTTTGATTTTATCTTACGAAAGGTTGGAACAAACATTACGAGTGGACCAAATTTTCCATTTTCCATACATAACATATGAATCTCAAAGACTAACGATGACAAAGAATAAATTGTACATCAAATTCTAAATTTAATCAAACTGGCTTTCTAAGCCCGGGGTTTTATAATTCTTTAGTACAATAGGCAATAAATTATCACTAAAGGATTAATGCACCTCCTGCAAATACACAAATTGAATTCAGTGGAGACAGCTTGAAAATCATTTCTTTATCGTGCAGATTTCTTTTTTATCCTTTTACTTATATGTAAAAATTATGTAAAACTTCTTTTTGTGCCGAAGTGAGGAATATAAGATTAGAGATTGATTGAACTTGAGCTTTGTAAGACCAATATGAAATTTGTTTTCTTTCTAATATTATTTGCAAAACCTATCTTGAACTTGAATTTGAAATTAGAGATGAAATCCTATAGAATACATATCAATCTAGATATTGGTAGAAATTTTGAATATAAAACGAGTTAATATCTCATTTGTTCTTGTGCACCAAAATTAAAATCACTTAAATAACAATTAGTATCTAATAGTTTTTACACAGCAAGGGAAAGTATTATTAAAATAACATTTGAATGTCATGAATAATTCAGGGCAAACAAGCTCATAGTCCCATAAAAATGTAACGATGAAACAGCTGTAGGCGTTCTAATAACTGTAATAAAGATGGACACGTATTATTGTACACGCATCCAAATGGAAGTTCTAAGTCTACAACTAATTTGATTCTAAGGTGTCCCTTATATCTTAATCCTTTCTATTAAAGGATCCACCACCAGTCTAAAACACGTTTTATATAAAGCCCACCATATTCCACAAAAAACAAAAGGATTTATTCAGAGATTTAGGAGATTGGATAAAAGAAGAGTAAAAAATGCAATTACATGTAAAATGGTTTCACCCTCTTTAAGTTGTTTAAACCCACTCATTTATTATTCTTTTGTAATTTTCAGTCTTATTAAAATTCTAATTGTAAATTACGTAGTAGCCACTTTATTTTATAAAACAAAACTATTTTTAATTGTTGAGAAAGGTCAAAAACTCAGCAAAAAAATAATTTACCGTAGGCTCTTTTACATTAGTTACGTAATATGAAATAGAATTAAATAAGTTTCATAATTACAAAAGTTCGGACTACTTGCTAACATTTAATTACCTATTTTTAGTTTTATAAGCAAAATCGTAAAGTAGTAATTAACTCGTTGTTCCATAAAATTAATATTAATATGCAGGAACATTTTAATTAAGAAAAATAACTGATTTCCGATTTTATCTTAATTTTATAGCTTTCTGATAACTTCAATAGTCTAAACCAATCCGAATTATTACATTCAAATTTTATTGTTGGAACGGTTGCTAAATTAATTAGTTAAGAAAATTTTTAAATACAGTGAAGTTTGATTAAGAATCTCCTTAAATTTGTGCAGTTCAATTAAATATTAAATTTTCAATGATCACTTTGTAATATCAAATAATAATTTTTTACAATACAGTTGAAATGAGATTGCATTCTAGCAAAACAAATTTATTTCCAAACAAATTTTAAAAATGTAAAAAGCTAAACTGATGCTGTTTGTAACTTAACCTTCTTTTACAAAAATAACTTACTCTAGTTGAACTAGGACTCTAATTGTCCTAGGCCGGCTAAACTCAATTGGTGGCCTTGAGTGAGGGTAGGGAGTCATACACTCAATAAAACACAGTAAACGTATAATTTAAATATATATTTTAAAAAACAATATAAGGGAGCCAATTTCCCAAAGGAAATGCAATTACTACATGCAAAATTGTAACAATAACGGTATACTCGTAATTAATAATCACCAATAAACAATAGATAGAGCTTTAAATTTTACAATACAACCAATTAATCATATATATGATCAACAACAACAATAGATAAAAAAATTGTATAATACCCAGAACAAGTAATTATTTCACAGATCAAAACAAAAAAAGGCATTCAAATAAATTTGCTTTTAGGCACAAAAATCTTATTACTTAACGCATTCGTGGAAAAAACATAGAATATTTAATATAAATATTCATACTGCCATGTGAAATTTTAAACAATCAAATCAAGCTTAAGAATCTTACTATTAAAAGAAATAGAAAAAACAGACTTATCACAATATCCAGCACTTCTAAGATTTTCTACAGTGCGGTAAAAAACTGGAATCGAAGATATACATATGCAACAAACAAGGGACAAAAACCCTCTTAACTTATGATTCCTAAGTCCGCTAAAATTCCTTTTATATTTCAAATTAAAACTATGTTAAATACTAATAGAACTTTAACAATAAAAAAAATTTGATAATGACTTCATCGAATGCATTTGAGTGAATTAAAACTGTATTACTAAGCAAAATCGTCGGAAAATCTGACCGCAAGTTGATCGGAAACTACCAAGATTATTCTTTTACTAAACAGCCGAGTTAAAGTTGAGACCCACAAAACTCCAGATTCTGTAACAAGCTATTTATAATCTTGCATAAGACCTGGAAAAGTAAGGACACGATCCGCTTACCCTCGCAGAAATGAGGCTTGTCACAACCACAAAATTATGCTACCCTTAGCAATTTACCCAAACAAACACTCTCAACTGACCCCTCAGCGCTGGGTCAAATTCGCACATCAAGTCCCCTCCAACAAAAACTTGATTCAAGAAAAACATTAAAATTTAACAATCAAAGGACGACTCGAACTGATAAAAACTATCTCTCATAGAAGTAAATTACAAATAGGTATAATTAATACCGAATAAGCGGTACGGATAACCAAATTACCCAGACCAAACTCATCCGAACATCAAGGATAACCACATAGAGAAAATTGCAAGACTATACTAACCAGAGACGAGAGTGTAATTTTTCCAATCACTTATCTTGATAAGGATAGACCAACCTTAATGAAATCTACTAACAAACATTTACAATAGAGTAATAGTAACACAGGAACATGCCACAGCTGTGAAAGTTCAACATACTTTGAAAAAATAACATTTAAAGACGGAAGAGAATATACCTTGTGCCGCACTTGCTATAATAAATGTTTTTTTTCTAACATTTATAAACAGTAAAACTTGTAACGGTTTTTTGGACGTTCAAAAATCGCAAACCTAAAATTATATCGAATTTTGGAGAAGCCGAAAATTTTATCATAACTAAAAATATAAATAAAACCCCAGAGATATAATTTTAGTAATAATTTCTTAAAACATTGATTAAGGCCATTTTTATTTTATGTAATACTTTGATCTTTTCATCATAGCATCATAATTATAAAACTATTATATTTTTTATTTCTAAATAAATTGTTAAAAATAATGAAGTCGTTCAGACACCCCTCTTAGTAATCTACGTTACCAACATTTTCGTCGATAATTTGTTGCATTACACATTCTGACATACTTTATAACTGCAATAGATATGACAGTAGACCATAATCTACTAACAGTAGCGTAAAACCATCCCCCACAAATCCTGCAATACTACATCAACCTTCGCTGACGTAGTGGGCTATTAGTAAACAATAATTCACTGAGCAATCAACGTTTCCGTCAATAAATCTACAAGCATTACATTTATTTACACATACCCTTTATAATACAACTTTCCCTAGATAATTACTAGTAGGTAGTGTCATGAAAACAGCTTTTTGTAAAGCAAAATGTAGAAATTTAATAGGGAACAGAAAATGTATTAGTACTTTAAGGGTTAAAACCAACAAATTTAATTAAAGTCAGTTATTAGCTCTTGGAAATATGTATTACCATAGAGTAATTAATATAAGTAGAGAAACAATTACAATGTTTTAAATGTAACCCAAAAACGTACCGTATAATAGGTGGCGATATACTTAGCCATCTATAGGACGGTACAAAAAGTTTAACAGCATTGTTTCGCACCTAAAACTGCAGTTTACAATACATTTAATAAACAAAAAATATTTAGTTGTAGAATAGACATACTTAATACCTCTTCGTGTTGTTGCGGTCCTAATAAAACAAAAAAAGGTATTATTTATGTTGCCAGTGATGACAGCTGGATTTCAGTTAAAACACGAATGAATGAAATCTGATACATTTGAGGGCATACAATGAAATTCTTAATTATTTATTTCTTAAAGGGCTTGAACGGTCAAGACTAAATTAAGAATTAGAACTTATATTTTTATTAAAGCAAAATTCTGTAATCATCATTTTAAACGTTTGGAGAAATAATTCAAAGTACATTACAATATACGAGGGTGGTCTGAAAAGTTTCCGACCTGAACGTGAAGATGGCAGCACTCGTAAATAAAAGCTACTGAATTTCGTTGTTCATCTGTTGACAGTTACTCGCCAAAGTTTCAGCCATTTTGGACGCGCAGTTTTTATGTAACAGTCGTTTGAGTGAGTTGATGTGAGGTTTTTTGTGAAAATGGACAAAATCGAGTATCGAGCTGTCATTAAATATTTGCAAATAAAAGATGAGTTGGATTCTGTGTATGGGGACTCTGCACCATCATTTACCACAGTGAAATTTTGGGCTGTTGAATTTAAACGTGGCCGTAAGAGCTTGGGAGACGATGAACGTTCGGGACGTCCAAAAACTGCAACTACCGACGAAAACATCGCCAAAGTTCACCAAATGGTGCTAGACGACCGCCGAATTAAAGTGAGAGAGATAGCAGAGGTTATGAACATGTCAAAAGAACGTGTTTGTCACATATTAAATCAACATTTAGGCATGAGAAAGCTGTCCGCGCGTTGGGTGCCGCGTTTGCTCACGTTAGACCAAAAACGTGTTCGAATGAATATTCCCAACGCTCTTTTGGCGCAGTTTAGGCGACATAAATCCGAGTTTTGGCGCCGATTAACTACTGTAGTTTTTAGGTAGACAATAAAAATAGAACAACAACAATAAAAAAACATTACGTTCCTTGATTTATCAATTGCAACGGTGCACTCGTGATATAAGTGGGCGCGCTCGTCGTGATTGCTTTTGCAACAGCAGCAGCGGTTAGACGACCGAATCGATTTACAGATCCCTCATAGGAGTTTTGTAGCAAGTTTGCTATCAAACTCGTCTTATTCTATCCGTTCATCGCGTGAAGCGTTCTGGTTACCTGATTACCAAATTTCAATAGGTCAAAAAGACCTAAGCCTATTGGCCATAATGATTTTAATTTTGTCTTCCCAATCGTCATGAAGTTACCTGGCTTGACCATTGAAAACAAATGTTCCTAGCTGTAATCACCACCACTCTTTTAAAGAACCTACTGACTTGCTCGTGCACAATAGTCGTAGTAGCTTTACTTCGCAATTCCTCAAATTACAGGAGTATTACTGAAATCGACACTAAAAATGTGTTTTGTTATCGAGATTTTTGCATATTTTTAGAAGAAGATTGCGTTGCTTGGTGGTTTCAAAGATTTTCTTCTTCAGAAAATTTTAGTTCATCTAATACCGCTATATCCTGTAGCAGATTTTTGTAAGTAACATATTTTATCGCCAGAAATTTCCCCGAAAAAAATATACACAAAAGAAATTTTAATATAATCGTTTGCGACGTTTGTCAATTATACCAAGATATAAATTCTTTGAATTAGAAATAATCTGGCGCAATAATGAGAAGTTGAAGAGGGCAGCACCGTCTATGCTTGCCCTTCTATCCCCTCAACGCAATTGGCCCACAACTGTACGAGTTACACATATCCCCATAACGTTGTTCCTCTACCCATATTTATTTCTTCTATGGTATTACTCATAATTTAAAATAAGCTGTAATTATGAACAAGTTACATTTGTATAGAAGTTTAAATCTGAGATTTTAGGTGATTTTGTGGAGCGATGCGGATTTCGCTAGCTTAGCGCTAAAACGTTAATCTGATATTCCTCGGAAGAAGGTATGTTGTGTTATGTAGTAGAAGCTGGATAGGCTCAGCTTAGTAGAGATTAAGGTATTTTGTATGGAGTTGAGCGCGAGAATATCATCAGTAGATAGGATAAAAGTAATAAGAAAAGAACTGTACGCTATATGTTTGGCTTGGTCCGTCCGGAAAGAAATGTTAAGGAATTGGTGAGTCGGTCTCGTAGTCGGAGTGGTATCCGACTCCTACTACGACTGCACTTAGACCTACCACTGCTCCTGTATACTCGGCAGCTTCGTGATTGGTGACCTCTAGCTTCTTAGTCGACGTTTGCGAAGGATTTCAACGGTTCGATTCTATTTGTGGATTAAAAAGTTGTGTTTATCTCAAGCACCGGGTAAGGTGATTGATGGATTGCTGGTTGGAATCTGGTGGGATGTGAGTTATTTTGTTGCAAGCGAAGTGTTGTCTAAGATGTCCTGAAGAATCTTGTGCATAACCAGGGCTTGAGCGAGAAGAGTGACAGGGGAGTGTTTGAGCTATTTTTTTAATCTTGGTAGGGGTCCGAAAGGTTCCAAGAGTATTGAAGAAAGTAGCTTGGTTTTACTCGACTGCCCTCTTTACAAAGCCGCTATGCCGATATCTTGAACTGGAGTCGGGGTATTCCAGCTAGGTCGTGATCGCATAGGAACGGAATGGTTCCCATAATGCGGTGTTATCGGTGAATTGTGACAGAGTAGCGAATCTGTCTTGAAGGCGTAGAGTGTCATGACAATAGAATAATAATATAAGTGTAGATAGAATTGATCCTTGAGGGACGCCAGCCCGATGGGTGCTAAGGCGAAAACCGCATTGAAACGGTGAGAAGATGCGTGCCATGGGACGGTAGCAAAAGAGATAGTTGTGATTTTTGTGGTGCTTGGGAAGCATGACTAAACTGGCTGCTTTCTAGGAGTTGCTGAAGATGGTAGAACAAAATCTGAGTAAACTTCACTCATCAACTTATATGTGAGGTCAATCTAGAAAAAAAGTACAAATTATTAAATGGCCTTTTTGGTTTAATTTATTTTTTTAAATTTATTTACGTGGGAAATTCACTTGATTATGAAAGCTACTATTGAGTGTACATCTTGATCTGCATATTTAACTCCATCCCAGAAGCCTCTGCCTTACAGCTAACTAATAAGATATATATTCTTTGACTTTTACGTTGAAAACATATTTGTCTTGGATTCTTGTCCCTTAATAATATTATTTGTAGATTGTTTTGCTTCGTTTAATAAATGGAATTACTTAGGAATATAGGAAAAGGTACTTTTTAAAACATCACATTCAAATTCGACTAATATAAGGCACGTAGTTTTAATACGAGGGTTGCTATTTATATTTCTGGCCTTGGCAACACTGACTGTTTCCAGGCGTCAGCTGACATTTCCGGTGTAAACTTTACATTGTTGAACATAATCTCAACCACAACATTTTGTCATTTGAGTGCGATTAGTGTTTTTGCACTTAATTGAAAAGTGCATTCCCTAGTAAAAAATGGAATTGACCCGTGAACACTTTCGTGCAATTATTTTTCATAACTTTCGACGTGGATTATCACGACAAGAGTGCATCAATGAACTTAATACATTATATAGCGATGAAGCTCCATCCTACAGCACTATAAAAAACTGGTATAATGAATTCAAACGTGGCCGATGTTCACTCCAGGACGAAATCCGTGAAGGCCGTCCAAAATCTGTCGTTGTGCCTGAAAACATCGATGCTGTGCATGAACTGATTAAACAAGATCGTCATGTGACATACCGTGAGATTGAGGCATCTTTGGGCATTAGTATGACTAGCATCAACAAGATATTACATGATCATTTGGCCGTAAAAAAAATTTGTTCCCGTTGAATCCCGCATAACCTGACCAATGCGCAAAAGAAGGCTCGCGTCGACTGGTGCATTGAAATGTTGAAAAAATTTGCGAAAGGTGCATCAAAGGCTGTGTATAACATCTGCACAGGTGACGAATCATGGATCTACGCATATGACCCCGAAACAAAACAGCAATCAACTGTGTGGGTCTTTCAAGACGAGCCAAATCCAACAGAAGTTGTTCGCGGAAGAAGCACATCGAAGCAAATGGTTGCCTGTTTCTTTGGCATTACCGGTCATGTGGCAACAGTGGCGTTAGAGCAACGTAAGACGGTCAACTCTGAATGGTACACAACCATTTGTTTGCCAGAAGTCATTGGAGAAATTTGGAAAACTTCAAAGAAGAGGCGAATCATTCTTCATCATGACAATGCAAGCTCTCACACCGCTGCTCAAACAATTGAATATTTAACCAGCCAGAAGGTCGAGTTGATGGGCCATCCACCATACAGCCCTGATTTGGCACCCAATGACTTCTTTTTATTCCCGTACATCAAAAACAAACTGTGTGGTCAACGATTTTCAACACCAGAAGAAGCCGTTTTTTGTTTCAAAACGCATATTTTGGAGCTGCCTCAAACAGAGTGGAAAAAGTGCTTCGAAAATTGGTTCAAACGCATGGAAAAGTGTATCAATCTTAATGGAGAATATTTTGAAAAACAATAAAACTAGTTTCGATCATAAATACTTGTTTTTTCATTGTTAGGCCAGAAATATAAATAGCAACCCTCGTATAAGGCACGTAGTTTTAATACTATCAACTTTAAGGAAAGAAAGTTTGTTAAATCTACCCAACGTGATGTCAAGATTACCTTAGTTTAAATAAAATAATTGTTAAGAAACATTTCTGAGCGCTTTTGTACTTTATTATACGTAGACATGAGTACAATCCGCGTACAGCCAGGCCCGATATGCTTTGCTCTGCATTTTCCATCATATCTACATATAATTACTTCATTACTGTACAATTATACATACATACATTATCGTGCAGGTTTTCATGAGAAAAATGCAATATGTAAATATTGTTAGTTTTCTTAAATTATACAAAAGATCAACTATTTTATTAAAAAGTGTTGAAAGTATCACATCTAAACTGAATAATTACTGAAACCCAACATTGCGAAATAAACAGATTAGGAATCAATATCTTCAACCCTAATGTGTGAGTTCTCCACCATGTTTAATTACTTACAATTAGATCTGAGTGTTAGGCTGCAATCAAACATTGAGAAGGGTTGTGTAATTGTAATTATACAACCCTAAAAACGAAGTTTTCGTCAGTGACCGCATCTGCTATACAATTCTCCACTATTTCCGAGAATGGTAATTGTGAAATAATTTATGTACATTTAAACAATTTTGGAAATTCGCAGGCTTTATAATAGATGTAAACCCGATACGCAAACTTTTTCAGTTTCCTACTCGTTTTTGAAAAATTATCATAAAGGTTGTTTAATTAAAACTTCTAGATACAGTGAAACTTTCATTTCATGCAGGAAATTTAAGCCAAACTTCATTTAACTTTAGAGGGTAGTTTTTAACAACATTTGGAAAACATTTAGAGATTAAACGTTTTTGCTTACTTATCGATCATTTATTTGGAAATTGTAATGGCATACGAAATGGATGGAGGTTATAGTTTGTGGTTTTCCTTTTTACACAAGCAATAAAGATTTTGAGCTTGGAATTTCTTATTGTCCAGCTACTAGACCTTCTGGACTGATTTCAATCTATTAACAAAATTTAATTTTTTTGTAATTATTTAGTTGTGGTATCTCAAATTAATTATGTCAACATATAGCTCAATATTAAATCAAGGAAATCTCGAGTACTTAACAATTGTTTTGACTTGACTCAGAGCTTTAGAAATATTTTAGATAAACCTCGATCTTGAATTTCAAATTTTTATCACTCGCTGGAAGCAGTACATGTATACCACGCTAGAAATAGGCACGCATAAATTTTAAAACAATAATTTCCCTAAACCCCCATATCTACATTTTCATTTTGGGTTGTATTAAGGATGGTTCCTCTTTAATATCCATTGATAAAACTGACAAGGATTCGGTTCTAATATGAACTGATACTGAGCTAACCCCGTTTATAATTTAACTAACATTTTAATGGCGTTGATAAATTTGAAATAACTTTAGTAAGTTTCTGAAAGCAGCTTAAATTGATCCAATTTTCAACTTTAACATACTGAATTGAATTTCTCCAATTTGTACCTAAGTCATTCAGTAACCCCTAACAAACAGAAAAGGTCAATTAAAATTGAATTTCCTCTTTGAAGTCTGCATAAACGAAGAAGTATAGTTTATTATGAATATTGAATCTGAAAGAAATTAAATTATTAACGTCCCTTTCAAATTTAATAAACTTAATTATGTAGCATAGGCCGTTTCTCTGTCTTTTTAGAGCCCATTAATTCTATTTCACGAAGTCAAAATTTATTCAAAGAAATGCAGAAAACTATAACTCAAGAAACAGAATAATAAAGAAAAGATGAAAAACTAATTAAAACTTAAATTAATAAGAAAATAAATTATTTCTTTTATAAAATTATGTACATTTAAAAGACGTTTCTTTTACTTTTAACTAAAATGGATTAGTACCTACCGTGTGGCGCTCTTAATAAAAAGGTGGAAAAATGCATAAATTTGAAAAAGTCACAACGCAACCATCTCACTTCCCGCATTTTCGGATCGCGGATTCAAAAACAAACGGCTGTTGAACGCTTTCAGGTGCTGCACGGTAAAAAAAAGAGTTGGGCGCCAGCCACTGTAAAACAGTAGTAAAGAAAAAAAATTGAAAAGAACAAAAACACCAAACAAAGACAAGGTTTTAGGGTATCAGACTTTAACAATATTGAAATTTCTATACAAAAAGAACAAAAGCAAATATATAAATATAAATAAAGTTACTAAATATTATCGTCAAAGATTAATAGAGTTAAACTCAATTCAATGGTGTAGTGAGACGTCACCCTTTACAGAATTGTAAGCATTTAAATAGTTTAACTATTAATTAAATAAATAAGTTAAATTTATAACAATAGCATCTGGTAATTAACTACAAGATTTTAGGAAAAAAGAAAGGACAAGAAAGAAAGAAGAAGGAAAAATAGTTTTAAATGATTAAAAAGCGGTTTAATGGATTCTTTTTTCTTAAAAAAAAATGCAAAAATGTGTGGTAGTATTTTGAGGTAAGATTTCACCCTACATGGATAACAATCGTACCATCCTGATAACGGCCGGAACTGACACATGGTTGTGGTATCGAGCTTTCCAGTTCGAAAAGTAGAAATTGGAAGGATAAACGTCAAGCAGTTATCAACAAGCTTAACGGCCCTACGGAAATTGTCTAGAAAAAAATAGATAAAACAAGGGGGTAAGAATTCACATCAAAAATTCCTCCAAAAAATAAATTAAATTAAAAAAGGAACTCAGTTCAGCTGATTATCGGACTCCCACTATTTATCTTCGAAACTGGTAAAAAATAACGTTGAAAAACGATAAAAAGAATTCTGTATAGATCCTTTAAGGAAACCACTTCAAAAGTACTCAAGGCGCCAGAACGGTCAAGCGGAAGGTATACATGCATTTTAAAATTTTGTCGGCAGAATATGATATCCTACAAATTGCTTCATACAAAAACTGATATAAACTAAAAGGAGTTATACCGAGCGTACCAATATCTTCAAGGAAATAATTGAAATTTAAGTGACGGCTTCCAGACCGTTACAACCGTTTTGCAAAACGAAAACAGGACACATGCAGCGTGAAAGCAGCATATCATTGCAAAGCTACTAAATCATTTTTCAAAAAAGTTAATTCTGAATTTTTTGTTTGGTTTTAGTTTATTTTCCAATACTGCGTAGGTGTTATATGGAAGAAAAAAAAATAAATAGTATATGAAAACTTCTTAAACAGTAATTAAATAAAAACTTTATTGTTGACCAAATGATATTGATTCTTTGATATACAGCGTATCCCACGTTTATGTATTTATGGGATATCTCAACAATGCAGTGACTGACTGGATTTGCACTGTATTATATTAATTTTTTCGAAGATACATGAGTATGAAATGTAAAAATAAAATGGTCTATTTCTTGTCCTTTCTCTGCTAAAATCCCCATTGGAAATTAAACCTACATACCTCCATCAAGAGCCTAATTTTTTCTTGGTGTCTAAACGTTTTTAGTTTCGTAAAGTCAATCTTGTAATAACTTTCACAAACACTACTGATATTATTAAATTAGGAATAACAAGATACTATTGTTTGAAGGAACGTTTTCTTCCAATTTGCCAGGAACAAAAATCTGCTTTACTAAATCTGTAGTCAACTTTGATATTATCACACATCCAAAAGATAAAGGCTATACGACTTACATGGTCCTATCTGTAAAACAAAATGTGAAGTCACATCTTACAGGATACAAAAGGCTAACTAATGTCTAGAAAAAAAGGTAGTCAGATTTGACCCCCGGGGCCTGAATTTTGAACAAAAATTTAACCAAGCAATTTTGTTTACTGTATTGTATACTAATTATAACACTCATACTTTTCTCTAAAGAACTAAACTTCGCATTAATTTTGAATTTTCAATAGTTATTTCAACATCCCTTAATGCCGCTTTGCATTCCTTCCAAATTATTTGTACAAATGTAGGTGTTTTTTATTTTTTAGTATTACAGTCCGGTGGAATTATCAAAAATTCTCAAAACAGTTAGTCAAATCAGTTATGTCTCTCTACCCCCAACTGTAATGCAGTAAGTACTTCAGTGTCGGGGAGTTGGTTAAAGGTTTGTAATAGAAACAGCGGCTGGTGAAATTAACATGTTTTCTTCAGAATACTGTTCTTGGAGATGAAAAGATTGTTACCGCAGAGTGTTACCTACAACTGTAAGAGCTCTATTAGTGCATTATTTTGATATGCTCGATTGGCGCTCTACCATTGTCACATTTTTTATCCCCTAACTTCCTTTGATTCATCTTAACAGTGTTATTTTCCAGGTTTTGCTTGTTAAATCATCTCATATCAAATTTTCTATTAGTTATGTAGTTATCTTCTTAATCTCAATGATGTACTCAAAATGAGTTTGCTAGATTACAAATCTAACTTAGGAAAAACAAGCAAGTGTAATAGTAGAGGATCTGCCAAACTAGCAAATTATTCAAGCACTCTAATAAACTTTTCTAATAAACGCAGCTTTATGGAAATAGTACCACTAGTCTGATCTCTCATTTTTAATACGTTATCTTGGAGTCATCGAAATCTGTTTACAATATTTAAATATTGTTTCGTCTGAAACTTGCTCCTTAAAACCTGTACTCTTAAAATCAGAAAAAAATAATCTTGATGGCTCTGAACTTGAACCTGTGCTTTTCAACTTATCGACTATTTTTTCTCTTTGTCTGTATTTGAAGACCACGAGTACTAACACTTCCTAAGAGATTATCAGTCAGTTTGATTTGATTCAAGATGCTGGTACAAATTCGTGATCTGCGTTTTGGTCAGAAATGGGACAGCTCTAGTGCAATTTTTATTTTTTTTTAAATCTTCTAAATTGTTATCTATTGTCAAGCAGGCTAAGTGTTTGCCAGCGATTGTTTTGACCTTATCCTTAACCATGGGAATTTCAAGCTCTTGGTATAGAACTTCATTTTCAACATATCATAGTGCATTAACAAATATTGTAAAAACTTTGTTCTGGGTGGTTTGTATACCCTTGACGTTTGAATTTTTTGTACATCCCCAAAGTTGCATGCCGTACAACCACGCAAGTTTAAACACCTGCTTGTAAATTAAAAGTTTTCAATTGATAAATAACTGGGAATGTCTACCCAGCATCCAATAATATTGTTTTGGTAGAAGTTCCAATTGATTTCTTTTCTTTTTGGCATGCATCTTCCAATGCAATTTACCGTCCAATGTTATTTCAAGGTACTTGACATTGTTTTCGTATGGTACTTGTTTGTTGTTAATGGTTAGTCTTGACTGATCTTTGGTCTTTTTATTCGTGAAGTTGATATGTACTGAGTTTAATTCATGATGATGTTGCTTCTTTTCCTATAGTCAGAAACGCAGTGTCGTCCGCGAATACTGCTATTGTTGTTTTTGGCAGTTCTAGTATGTTATTTGATATAGAAGGCACAAGATGGGTTCAAGTACACTACCGTGTAGCACCCTGCTTTAATTCATAGAGATCCGAGTATTCGTTTTATTGTTTAACCCTAAACAATCTGCCGTTCAGGTATGAGTTAAAGATGTCTGCATATTGAGCAGGTAAAGTTTCGCGTGATTTATGTACTTGGCCTTCATGCCACACTATATCGAAGGCTTGTTCTACCTCTAGGAATATAGCAGAACAAGTAAATTTTTCTTGAAGCGCTTTCCCAATACTATCTGTGATCCAATGAACCTAATCTATTGTCTGAATCTAAATTGGTAATTTGGGATCAGACGATTTTTATCAATGATTGGACTCAACTTCTTTATTGATAACTTCTCGAGCAATTTTGAGATCGCGTATGATTTGACATCGTTTCGAGATTTTTTCCAGACAGATGGAACTTGGTTTAGGCTAAATGCTGCATTAAACAAATAAGTAAGTAAGCCGTTGCCTTTCTGGGTAACTGTTTCAAGACTTGGACTGTTATCAGGTCAAAGTTTGGAGCTTCATTTGAATTAATATTATTTTTAATCTCTTTGACTACCTCTTTTGGCACTACCAGTGGAATTTCTTCAAAAATGTGATTTTGAAGATCTTCTAGAGTATACTCAGAATTGCTAGTATGTGAATTGAAATAATTGAACTTTTCTTCTTCTTAGTAGCTCGCCCGAGCGAATAGTCTGCGTCTTCATCTGAAGCCAGGTTGATCAAATAAATGTTAATTGAATCTTCCTTAAGTTTTCGAGTTTTTCTTTCAAGATCTTATGCTTTACTGTTTAGAACGGTTTTGTTTTGAGGATTTCGAGACTGATGCCTCCTGCTTCTAGCCTTTCATTTTTCTGCTACCAGTTGTTTTATTTCTAGTGTGTAGCTTACTCCTTTGGTCAAATGGGTACTCTCCTTGTGTTATAGAATGCAGCTTTTGTATAATTTGCATAAACTCTTCGGCTTATTCTTCCAGCTGATATATTATTTCTAATTTTACTTTAAGACTACGTTGTTATGTAAATATTGTGTAAATCCTTCCCAGTTTGTAGTTCTGTTTATTAGGCACGGAAGGGCTTCTTTTTTGATAATTCTCTCACTGAGTATTAGCAGGACTGCAATGCGATTAGAGTGAACATTTGGATTCGTTGGCCAATATGTTGGTTTGCCATCCTGTGAAAATTACTCCCAGTTTTTTTGAGTGTTTGGCGTGGTTCTTTGCCTTTAGTAGTGGTCAGCCTTGACCTCTCCCCACTTTGTGTGTTTGGCGTTAAGATTGTCACCTATTATAAATCGATGTCTGGTTGTGTTTTAAGGTTATGACGCGGTGGGCAATAATTTGCTCCAACAATTAAATTTTGATTATCAAAGTGTATAACATAATATATCAGGAAGCAAACACACGTCAATTTTGTGAATGTTTAACGATACCTCTAACTAACTTGTTTTTTATTAAAAATGCTATTGGCGTTCCATGTTAACACACAAGTTCTTTGGGGCCCATTTGCCTTGCTGCGATCAAATCGATTCTTTTACCTGCAACATGTTTTGCATCGTCTGCATAAGTTCTCCATCTTGATTCTTTGGCTCTTGCGGTGGTTTGGTTCACTTGCTACTGCTGCGTAGGTCACACTGTCTAACCTTTTGTTGGAGTTGAAACTTTTTGGTATTACTTCTCTAGATTTAACTTTTTTTTGTTTTCTTCTTAATTTTTGAAGCTTCATCTGTAATTGGCAGGGGGTGTTTCTGAGCAGTTAAAGCATTTAAGTGGTTTATTTTTATTGGGGCACTTATCTAACGTATGTGCTTCCGAACAGACTACAGAACCTGAGGATCTACAGCAAAATGTCTGAGTGTGTTGATAGCGCTGATACCACTACATTAGGATATCAGCTTGCTGCTCCTTGCCGCTTCAAATGTTACTTTCATAAAGCAGGCTATTTATTTGGAAGATCTTCTTGACATCTTCGCCTTTATCAAAGGTCAGGGTGAACAGCGACGTTTTTGGTAACTCCTCTTTTGATTTTTTTCATTTGCTGACTTACTTCATCTGATTTGCTCTTTCAAGTCTCCCTCAATGTCCTCGGCACTACAGTAAAAGTGTAAAAGTCTATTCTATTTAGACTCATATGTATACCATTCTAACTTACTATTCTTGATGGTTTTGACTAATACCATATAATCATCAGGGGTTTTACGTTGATTTTGAGTTGAGCTCATCATATTTGCATTGAATTTGATGCAGTTACCTATAATACGTAATAGTTGACATTGCTCACTATTATTGATGGTAGTTTTTTGCTCTTTTTTCTTTTTCCTTGATAAATAATTTCGTTTCTTGAAGAGGTGAATCGGACGCCTTTCGTTTTTTTTTCTGGTTTACAATTTGTTTCTTTTCATCCCAGTCAGGAGCTGGCTTCTTAGTTGGTCCAATACCTATATTTGTCTCTATTTGTTTCTTCAGTTTTTCATTTTCTTTTCTTAATACCTCAATAACATCTCTTCATTGAGTTTTCTTTCCAATTATAAATCAGATTGAATATTTGGATGGAATTAACTAAACTGGCAATACGCTGGCTTTTAGGATAATATTGGAAAATACTTCTCTCATGTTTAGATCTTTGTTATGTGAG
>VTPC01088955.1:0-21890 GCA_011009095.1 Ignelater luminosus
GTATTTCACACGTAAATTGTTTGTGTGATGCGATAACTGTTAATTTCCTATTAATTACCCATGGAAAGTAGAAGGTAATTGATCTTAAATCATAATGTTAATTATTATACAAAACGGATATTAGGATTCTAATAACGACTCTTAACAGAACCAGGAAAAATTAATTAAAAAAGTTATGATTAATTATGTTTAATTATTATTAATAATAATATGACATTTTTTAATTACTGATTCATTCGAATAAATCTATTTCTGAACGATCTTTTCATTTAATAATTAAAAACAGTCTACAAGGAGAATTTTAAACTGCAATTTCAACAGATGGAGAATTACGATTGTATATCAACGAAGGCAACTATTTTTATTTTGTGGTTTTATCTAGTATGGACATACAGTCTTCTAGAATGAAAGACTTTAGTTTACTTGTAAGTATTATATGAATTATTGAATCAGTCAGTCATTTGTTTTGCCAAAATAACAACTGCAACATCTTTAAATTTGATAAAACGTCAGTTAACAAAACAAAACATCATCAAGCAAACAGTAAGTTACAACAATATTTTTTGTTTTTATTTGCATGATACTAATATAATGTGCACATTTATATTAAACGTTTTTCTGTAGGAATACTTTATTAATTTAATTTGATTTAATTTTCCAGCAAGTAATCCAACTACAGAGAAATTTAAATGATTACAGAAATAAAACAAATTACGCAAATAAATAATACGCAACTCCTCTACATCAATAATAAATTACATAGTGCAACTACAAAATTCTGAAATGAGATTTCTCAACGAAAATCGACTAACATGACCGAAATAGTCTATTCTTCAAGGAATTCTGCTAGGTTAGGTCAAATAAGCATCGTTTTTGAGTTCAAAGTTCGTAATGTGAATTAAGCACAAAATTTCTTTACATGGTTTTGAAGTTTTTTGTTATTGAGAAAAAGACCTTTGGATGCAAACTTTGGAAAGATAAAAAAAATCTTTTCACTGGTTTTGTAGATATATTCCGCAGAACAAAACTCCTTGGTGCCATTTTCACATCTTTGAAAAATGCAATAGTGATTGTGAATGAGTAGAAAGGCTGATGGTCCTTACAGACAGCACATGTTTAGAGGAAACGTTTTGCAATTTTTGAGATCATTTTTGAAATCCAATAAGTGAGTTATTTCGAATGGATATGTTCAGCAGGGTTATTCCTATTAACTTGAGCTACAACTTTATTACAGACAGCAAAAGAAAATATTTTATCGTTCACGAATTATAGATGGAAAACCTCAAAATAGTATGAAGAAATCATGTGACTCATAAACTAAGAAGCAGGGTTGGGTTATTGGGTAGTTACGCGTAAAAAACTATTTTTGTATTGTATTGTTTAGTTTAAACCGCCCAAAATCACCTCAAATCCTTTATCTATGATCTTAGTTGGTAAGTTACCTTGCAGTCGTAAAGTGCGGTTTGCGTTTGCTTTTTAACTTTTCAACACTATTTTAAAATTGGCAGTAAACATCGTATATCCAAAATATAGGTGTAATAGTTTAAATAATAAACAACACATAAAGGTTGAAGATTTTCTAATAAGCAAATTAGACGCAGAAGGCCTTAATGACAGAATAATTTAAAAATACTAGAGAAATTTTTTATCTTTACATTCAAAAAATGTGTCTTCCCAGTAACATTTTGGAATATGATTGCCAGCTAACCCAGCAAATTCCTGCGAGATAGACTATTTTGGTCAGATACTTTCGTTGAGAAATTCTATTCATTCACTCTTCATTTGAAGGCACTGCGTTATTGAAGTAAAGAAGATTTTGGTCACAGTGATGAGAAGATGGGAAGCGGATAATCAAAAGTGAGAAAGTCTGCCTTTTTAAATTGGCATAAGGCATCAGACACAAACTGAGTAAATGTAGAGATCAGCGGAAACAGATCATTACCACATCATTCTGCTTAAATAGCTATAGACTCGAAATGGCTTGAAGATGGCTTGAAGATGGCTTAATGATTTTTTTATTTTTGAAAACAGTAATTCCTAAAGTAATTTAATCCTTAAAGTAATTTTAAGTAAAAAAGTTTTAGGTTTTAGCTTCGGAAGAAAATTTCGTAGCAGCATCTCTTACTATTTACAATAATGCAACAAAAAAAGGAGAAAGCTGAGAAATAATGAATACATTCCTGTGCTCAGATGTCCAAGAGGGCGTTGCTAGACCACCAGATCAGCGGAACATGGAAGCCGATTTTCCACTACACGAATTTAAATAATAGAATAAATTGTAACCTAACTCTAAATAAAATTCTGGAGCTTGCATTTTTATTTGTTATGTAAGTATCTTTTAAAATTGTTAAAAATGTAACCGGGAAGAACTCAAAACACTATAAATAACTGGTTTAAGATGCGCCACGAAGATTCTATAGTATTTCTTATACTAAGTTCGAGTCTTGTGGCACTACCTTATTTAACAAAGATCATTTATCTGAACAAAGGGAAAGTGTCGGCTTAGCAGTAAAGTCCTAAATAAATAACTCGTATGAACGGGGTACATCTGCAGGTCTGTATTTACGGTAGATTATTGAACACTTGTCAAGACATTTTAATAATACTTGTTAATTCCGGTGATTGAGCTGCATAGTCATACGTAAGACTCTTCCTAGATAAGTTTCAGTATATCCGATTGCGGTCAGCTAACGTACTTCTCTGGTTGACTTTTATAGAGAAAAATAAAGCAGCTCGATTGGAAGACAGCAATGCTAAAGACTTAATGGGAAATGGATGTTTGGATTATTTATTCTGACTAGTCTAACTTTAAATCAGCTGGGTAAATCATCAAGAAAATTATGTAGATTTTGTTACTTTGGCCAATACGCAACGAATTGAAAGATTGTTGTTAGATACCAAAATTCAAATTTTAAAAACGATGCGAGGAGTGCCGTTCAACATTTGCAGTTGTACTTCGACCATTTTAGTTGAACAAAACGAAGGGAAAATGAGACAGACTTATTTGTAACGTTTTTAAAGAGATATTGAGACTGTTTCTGGCTAGTATTAGTAGTAAGTATTAGTACAGTAGCACCAAAGAATGTTACATACTGCAAAGTTATTAGTAATTATTTTCGGAAACGCACTTGAGTAAAATTTATTTATAGCGAAATTTTTCGACTCTAAAATTTAGTATTGAGGACGACGCGGCGTTGGATGTTAAGAAATTTCCATTTGCGTAGTTAATATTAATGTAGGGTGCTGCTTTCCCAGATATTCTAATAATCTAGAGCAAAAACCTTTTATTTAAAGACATATTATGCTACTACAAAAAACGATTTTGTCATTTCTGAAATTTACATTCAGTTTACTAAAAAAAGTTACGCTTATGTTTTTTCTGCAGAATGCGTCGTGTTTTTAATGTTTCGTGCAATCTTTTAAGGTTAGGATAATTTAATAATAAATGAATCAATCTTGCGTTTCTGCATTTGAAAGTTTAAATTTCATTGTCATAAGATTTTACTTTTCTGATATTTTCTTTAATGTAGTAAAAACTAACGATATCATACTTTTAAATGGAAGTCAATTTGAGATACAGAAGTAACTGACATTAGTACAGGTTTAAAATCAATAAAAATAGCAAAACTGACCAAGAAACGTCAAACAAAAACAAAAGAGTGAATTACAGTTTATAGAAAAATTAAAGTTCGAATAAAATTTTATCGTAATACATATGATCTAAAACAAATGATAAGTAGCAAAGTAAATACTGAACCAGCTGTCTTTTGCCTACAGGACTTATTAAATGATTATGTTATCTAATTTGTATTGAGCTATTTTCTTAAAACAAGATTCATCTTCCATTAGATAACTAAATGCTCTTTGCCTTTCATGAATAATCAAACATAAATCAAAAACATACAGTAACTGAATAATTAAAGAAAACTTCAAAATCGCCGTCTTGTAGAAAGATTAACAGTTGATTTAATAATTTTGGTCAATATCTTGTCCTTGTCTATTATAAAAGTAGTTTTCTGTTGCTTATGTATCAGCACATCCTTGCAATTACCATGGTAGATATTTAACAAACTGGGTGTTCTCGGTTTTTCAAAGTTAATTCATTTGATTTGTTAATCAAAAGTCGGAAGTCAAAATGTTAAGTGATAGTTTAACCCAATAATTTCTTCTTTGGTAGACACAACCAATCTCATATTGTATGCAAAAGAAAAATCTGAGATCTTTCGGTCTCCCACTAGCTCTTATATTTTCAATCATTAAGTACAATTCTCATTTGGAAATGCCAGAAAAGTTCTGAATGATTGTTCTGATGAACATTTTTTAAGTTAGAAGTTTTGTACTCTTGCTTTTTTCAATAAACTGTCTCATAATCCAAAGACAGCCGTGGTTCTATTTTTACTACAATTGACTTAGTTTCTACCTTAGATATTACTTGAGCACCTATATGGGTCAGGTTTGATTTGCTGATTTAATACACGTATGGTGGAGAATCTTTTAATGAAACTATGTAAAAAATTCCTCATATTATTACAGTTTGAATAATCTTATTACGTTTATTACTTGCAATACTTTAAGGTTTACATTTATGGATGTTATTTGATTATTATTTTATCTATTCAAAATTGCTATATAATGTTAGACCATTGTCATATTATATGCACGAATATCTTCATTTGAATTCTAGTGGTAGCATTTCTAGTTTTCAGAAAAGGTTTTTGATTTTATTTCGGTATCTTAGCATATGGTGTCTATAAGAGAACACTGCCTGTTATCTTTTAATTTTCATATATAATCTAAGTTCATCAGTAACACAATTTCATAATCTTGATTGTTATTGTTAAGTTGTTCAAGTAGCTTCTCTTCCCTAACTTGTGATCTGATAGACGTTCCCACTTTAGGTAAAAGAGTGGGCTATTATCGTCAGGTTTTATATGCTACTAGGGCTCTTCTGTGATTTCATTTTCCAAACATTTTCCGAGGTATACGGCTAATAGGCTAACTAGACTAGACTTAACATCTTAGTCGGCATTGACATCGTGGCAGCTAAACAATAGCCCCAAAATGCATTTCTCTACACCTGTATCAGATGCAACAATCATTCGATCCATTGATTTAGTCAGCCACGCTAACTGCAACGTCTCGGAGTTCCTCCACAAGTTAATACCTCGGAGCTAAAGAGCAACTATCACGTTGACAAAACTTTTGCATGATCTTCTATGACGGATCAAAGCTTATAAACAGTCACTAAGAACTTTTTAATCCTCCGTAAAGGCTAATTTATTGATCATGAACAAGATATTGACAAGTGGAGTGGTTCATTAGGAGATAAGTTAATGACCAACCTTTCGTTGGAATTAAACAAAGAGCACTTTATATATTTTTGGAGAGTGGTGTGTTTTCAAGTTAAACACCTAATATAGTTCCTCACGCTGATTTTGCCAATTAAATGAAATGTATAAGTGTGGTGATATTCATACAGTCGCTGCTTTGTACATTTCTGGTTGTAGAATCAAAGTGCAAAAAACGTAATTTTACTTATCAAAATTTTTATTTGCGCTAACCCACTATAGCAATTGTTTAAGGTGATGACTGATGAGTCTTATGCCGCAAAGTCTACGTCGACTAGATTTCGTCGACTTAAACAACCGTGAGCGCTAACCGCCTATGTGACTAGATATAACACACAAGACTCGGCCAGAACTGGCAACGATTTTGGAATTATTACAGTGAGTTAGTGCAATTAAAAATTTTGATAAGTAAAACTGCGTTTTTTTGTACTGTTCAATCTCTAACTAAAAACATTCATTACTCCTTCAATATTGAGTAATGATGTAAACTATACACTGGTCAAACAAGTAGTTAAATCTCTGTATTTAGCGAACTCTTTAAGGCAAAAATAAATCTATGAAATGTATGTAAAACAATTATATTCCAGGATTTTAAGACTCTGACTTCAAGCCTCTCGGATCATCTTTGCCCAAGTTTGGGCCGACTATGCATTTCATTACAATACAATAACTAACATGGCATTTACCAAAAACAGTAAAGGGAAATCAAACATCATTTTTTCTCAATATTTAGAAAGCAAGTGATTACATTTGAATTTCGTTTTCATATTTGAATTCAGGATAAAAAAGAAATCAGTGATGGTGGTCAGGGAAACCGTTGTTTGCTATTATCAATACCAAGTCAGATGTTTCATAATGACAATCAATTTTACTCACCCTGTATGTAATATGAACATATTTCCCCTTCTTTCCGTCATTCATCAACAGTGGCTATTATAGTGCTTGTGGATCTAGAGACTAAAATCTACAGTACATAACAAGGGGCGCCGAAAGTCTGTTTGCACAAAGGCACCTTACACACAGCGCCGTTACTGGCTTGGTGTTAAATTAAATGGATGAAAACACATTTTACCGAGTTTATAAAATCATGACGAAGCAGGTTATGGCGTTACGTCAGTTATGTTTTGTATATTACCACATGATTTTAGCAAAGATATGAACCATAGCTGCGTTACACATTCGATTAAGCGATATTTATTGACATTTGTTAACTGGTTGACTATACAAGTACAAAAAAACGCAAAGTTAGCATATTTTTGAAAAATAATATTATTTCACTTTAGCTGCTACACGAATCTGATATATTCGAATCATGCTCTATCAGCAATCAGTCAGTTCCACGAAGAAATCTTTAAAATTTTCAAAAAGTCTAATTCTCTAATTTGATTTCGTCGTGTAATCAAAGTTTCACCTGTTATTTTGACTAATAATTTATTTAGTATACGTCGCTATTGCAAATTTTTTGATGCTTTATTTTATGAGAGTGTGTTTTCAGTGTTGCAGTGTTTCTTCTTTTGTTAAAAATCAATCAGTACTTGACGTGCATCAAAAATCTAAATACAATTTATCATCATTGGAATTTAGTGTTTTATTTATTTTAATTTAACCCAACAGCTTACTTATAATTCCTTTTTATTGTTCTTGTTAGTCATAGTTAAATATCTGTAAAGATAATAATCAAGCAATAATTTAATAGAAAGAAATCTTAAAATGTATTGTTAATTTACTATTTTTTTGTGTTGCTAATTTATTCAAATTCAATACTTCTTAATTAATATCAATATTAATTTGTCAGAAGTGCAGTTGCAGTACGATTACTACGAATTGTTTTCAGAGACATAATAAATAATTACAAAACATCTATTAGTTATATTACCTATGTCAGATATTTATAAAAATACAATTACACCAATCAAATGTAGTAATTTATATTTTAAATAATTGTCGATCATTTTGTATTAATCTATTGATTCTCAATTTCCTTTCTGCTTGTTAAAATCAAATAAAACTAGTTTTTAAAGTTTAACGGTTAATAAAATAAAGTTTTCATTTTTTGTTCTGTGATTTATAAGTAAATGAGAATATAATATATGTAGTAATAAATTGTATTCGTTTAATTAATGATTAATTATTTATATATATTTAAGTAGGATATTAATTTATTACTCTAGTGATATTGCATTTTTACGTAGAATCGCATGTAATGTAACCTAAATGTTAGTGGGAATTAACCTTATTTTTATATTTATAATTTAAAAATAACAAAAGATTTTTTTTGTTTTAATAAAACTAAGAAATGCAAGTTTTTATGCAAAAAAAACAGAAAAAAATGAAAAGACTAAATTTCAATATCAAAAATAAACCGAATAAAATTTGAGGCTTCTGAACACAATGCGAGGAATCCACGTGGAATTTTGAGAGTCCATTTATCATAATCCTGTATAGAGGCGGTGAACATGTTTGTTCCTTATTCTCATGTGTTTTACGCTCGAAAATCCTTCAATATAAAATGTATATGTGTGAAACAAGTTCCGATTTGTATCTCATATTTTTCTGTGGTACGCATACGTGGTACATAACATTTGGATACACTAAGTAGGTTTGTTTTATTTATGAAAAAATCTATGCAGAGCGATTTTAGAATTGGTATGAATTTCGAATAAAATTATAATTTAAAACATTAAATATTAATCCTAAAACTGTTGTAAACTGTTGCCGACGGTATTTATTATTTATTATTATTATATTTCTTTAGAGATTGCCTGAATCACTATTAATACCTGGAATTCTTAATGGATCCTACTGTTTTCAAAAGCTTTTCACCACTGTGGCTAATTTTTTACAATCTTTTCTCAATGATCCGTGCCTTTTATTTTGACGAATTCTACCCATTTTATTTGCCTTGTTCTTTTGTATGTAAGGAGATCAACCAAAGCAGTCTTTATTCCGATCCTATCTGGTCCATTAGCCATGCTTCTTTTTTTTTTTATTAAAGGCTCATAATGTTGATAGACGTGTCTGTTAAAAAATGTCTTCCATAAAAATTAACGTACATGCAAGAGAAGAAGCTGCACTGTCTTTTATGTCTTTGTGTGCATAATAAAAGCAGCACACTGTTACAAAATGTTATCATTTAACACCGAAGAAGGATTTCATTACGCAAAACCGTTGTAACTGTGGAGTTTTTCAGACTAGAGAACAACTTATAGTTTTTTGTCAGTAACTACATATATGTGGCTCCTTAACGATGCGACGTCTGCGACGGAATAGAAATTACCCAGACAATTATTGACAAATGATGAGTTGAAAACTGTGTCTCGACTAATCTATCCAAGATTGAAATAGTTCTCTTGACAAGTTAGAGAAAAAAAAAACAGTTTCAGAAAAGTTATAGCGCGGGGGAGAAATTAGAAATTAGCTTTACCTAGGGTTACTACACTGAGAGAAAGAAAGAAAGAGACCAATCTTGATTTTTCATAAAGAACAAAATTTTGTTGACGGTTTACGACAGTGTATGTGCTGGAGAATGCAGAAACATCAAGGAGGTGTTTTAATGAAATTCTACAGTCTCTTACAGAAGAAGACTCGTATGTGCTGGTTTTTGTCATTAGATGTGTAACTCCTTAACGTCGACTGCGACAAAATGCAAATTACAAAGGTGGTTATTAAGAAATGACGACTTAGTTAAAAAGGTTTCTCGATAAAATTCAAAAATCAAGACTGATGTAATTCTTTCGGGAAGTTAAAAAAACTAAATGCATGATGCATAACAGACCTTAAACTTAAAGTCACTTACCTTGACATGATCGGTCTAGAGCAAATCATAGAATACCCAAAAGTTAAAAACACCAAAAAACTTCTCTATCTATAAATCCTTTATAGTACACTTTCTGATGACTAACTTGTGGTTGCAGAAAAGGAATTAAATTCTTTTGCACATTTCAAAGTTTACTATAGTTGAGAAACAAAAATCAATCTTGATTTCTGTTGACGGTTTACGGTAGTGCTCACAGCGGTGAAGGTAGAAGCATCAAGATTGTCCTTCTATGTGATTTAACAGAGTTTCTTAAGGAACAGAGCTTCTATGTGCTGCTTTCTGTCATTAAGAGTGGGATTCCTTAACAACGTCTACGATAAATACAAATTATAAACAGGGCTATTAAGAAATAGTGAGATCAAAAATCAAGATTGATGTAATTCGCTCTGGAAGTTAAAAAAAACAAATAACTACACGATGCAAAACGATCGTCAAACTTAAAGCCATGTGCGTTTACATGAACAATCTAGAACAAACCACCATTATCGTAGACTTTACCATGGCTATCTAGTGCCAAGGAAAAGGAACTAGAAATTTTGTTTGTTCACTTCAAAGTTTACTGTAGCTGAGAAAAATCCATTTTGATTTCTGGTAAAAAACAAAATTTTGCTGGCTGTTTACGGAAATGCTCGTGGCGGTGAACACGGAAGCATCAAGGGGGTTCTTTGATAAAATTCTACAGAGTGTTTTTTTACAGAAGAAGACTTCTATATGTGCCGATTCTCGTTATTAGACGCGTAACTCCTTAAAAAAATAAAGACACAATGTATAGCAATATACAGTGTGTCCGAAAAGTATGGAATATCCTATATATCTCAGTAAATATGCATTTTATGGAAAAATGTTTCCTATAAAAATTGTTCAGTGTTTAGTTTTACATTACAAAGCAATACCAAATAACTATTTAAAAAAAACAAAAGTGCAACGTATAATCTTCAATTTTTTTTAATGGGACGGTATCCCTTTATTGTACTCATTTGATAAAGAATGTTTTTCTCTTTTCAATGATGTAAAACTTTGATACACTTGCATAAGTAAATTTTAATTAAAACGCTAAAATTGTTTGAATAACGCTTAAAAGTTTATTTATTCATCTGTTACCTTTCCAGACGCGGTCTTTTAAATTTTCAATATCATCTAGTCACATTATGGTCGGTGTGATACACTTTTGTTTGTTGCAACAATTGAATGCGTCGTAGAAATGTCAATTAATAACCGAACTGAAGCAAGAAGTTATTTGTTTAATTAATTTAAGCATAATTGATTAACGTGAGGATAACAAAGTTACGAAAATACGACTTGCTATGAATCATTTATCAGAAAAACATCGTATCGAAATTTTAATGATGCTGGGATATGGAGACAGAAGGAGAACACAGGAGGAAGTTTGCAGTTTGTTTAATAACGTGCACCCCAAATACCATATTTCTCAGTCTACTGTAAGTAAAATTTTGCATAAATAATGAACAACGTGAGAATATAATGTTGGCTGTCGTGGAAAATCCACATGTTTATGTTCGACAAATTCCTCGTGAACATACTTTGAAGAAATCCACTGCACAAGAAGTTCTAAGAAAGGAGAAGCGGCATCCGTATAAACTTTGTATAGTTCAAGAATTATTAGAAGATGATTTAGATCGAAGATTGCAATTTTGCGAAGAAATAACACATAGGCTTCAGGAAAATGCAAATTTTCATAAAAATATCCTCTTCAGTGATGAGGCAACGTTTTGTTTGAATGGTACCATTAACAAACAAAACAACCGCTACTGGTCTTCGCTAAATCCTGGCTGGTATGTAGAAGGGCATACCCAATATCAGCAGAAAGTCAATGTCTAGGCAGGAATTATTGGAACCCAAATTTTGGGACCTTTTTTTATAGAACATAATTTAACAGCGGATGCTTATCTAGATTTATTAAGATTTGACTTAGTTCCTGCTTTAGCTGTTCTATTTCCTAATGAACTAGATCCAGATGTACCCCCATAACAGAATATGGTTGCAACAAGACGGGGCTCCTCATTTCGGAATTACTGTCCGACAGTTTCTTGATAATACTTTCCCTTATCGATGGATAGGCAGAAGAGGTGCAGTAGAATGATCAGCTCGCTAGCCGGATTTAAGTCCACATGATTTTTTTCTGTGGGGCCATCTCAAAAATAAGATTTATGTCGATATGCCTGAAGACATTGAAACTCTAAAAGACCGTATTAGAACAGAGATTAGAGCTATCACACCAGAAACGATTCAAAATGCAGTAAACGAATTTGAAAGACGACTTTATCATTGCCAAGCTGTGAATGGTGCACACTTTGAACATTTTCTATAAACTGTAGAGTGTAGTTATACAAAATTTTCAATTCGTAACAGATGAATATTGAAATAAACTTTCAAACAATTTTTTGCGTTTTAATCAAAATTTACTTAAGCAAATGTATCAAAGTTTTACATTATTAAAAAGAGAAAAACATTTTCTATCAAATGAGTACAATAAACGGATACCTTCCCATTAAAAAAAATGAAGCATTATTCGTCGCGCTTTTGTTTTTTTAAAAAATAGTTATTTGGTATTGCCTTGTAATGTAAAACTAAACATTAAACAACTTTTATAAGAAACATCTTTCTATAAAATGCATATTTACTGAGATATATAGGATATTCCATACTTTTCGGACACACTGTATACATGATCTGGTAGTTCAGTTTGGGGCAAACTGCCACAACTTTAAAAATTAAAACTTTGAGAAACTGATGCCCTGCATAGAAATAATCGCAGTAGTGAGTATAACATCTGTGATTATCCCATAAGTGCTAGGCGCTGAGCCAGCTGCATTATACGTTCGACTAATTGTAAGCGACATTCCTTTGCTCTTGTTAACTAGTCTGATGAACAACTACCACCCACAGAATTCCCATTGGTTCTTTGCGCACGTCTACTATTTTCTCACTGGTCAGTCAAAGATTCTGTCAGCATGTGGCTTCTGCCTGGTGCTAACATTCGAAGAATGTCAGGCTTAGATATTTTAATCAAGAAAGTCCTATGTGATATTGATAATGATAATTAAAAATTTTTTTTGTCCATTTCTAGCGTTATTGTTGTGAAAAAAAACAGAAAAAGATCAATCTTGATTTCTCGAGAAGAGTTAAGATTTTGTGTGTATTTACACAACAACAGTTGATTCACGGCAGTGCTTGAGGCGGTAAACGCGGAGTTGGTATAGAATGACAGTGGTTCCTCAATGATATTTAACGCCAAGGTTTCAATGAGCTAACCCAGGGAAGTTAAAACGCGGTTTCATTTTTATCAACTCAGTGCAAGGGTCGTGTTGCAGATGGTTGAAATAAACAATTATAGGTCGTTGAAATGTTCTGGTTATAAATTCGAAAAAGCATCACGGAAAAACAGAACAGTCAGATTCTTTTTCTCTTTGCTTAGTTGTGCAGATGGATTACATACTGTGCAAGCTGATGCGGTGTGAAGTACTATAATGGACTTGGAGGTGTAAACGAGGCCATTTCTGACTGTTTAAGTTTCTTCTTGAGTCTGTAGTGGAGAACAGATTAAAGCTGCAAAAGCATTTCTTGTTATTGCAAGCCTAGCTCTGTCATCGTAATGATGAAAAATAACAAAGAAGAAAAAGAGCAAATAGCTATACACTACTGCACAAAAGTTTGGAAAGACTTAGTAAAAAGTCATTTGTTTAAGAGTAACTGTTCAGACATCTTAGGGAAATACGTTTTTCAAACATTATTATAAAATACTAATTTATTTTTGTTATTATTTAAACTTATTAGCAGCTAGATGTCTAAAGTCTTACCAGGTCTGAACCAAATTAATAAAGGTGGCTCTACCAAATTCTGAAGTAGATGAAGTTTTCACGAGATGAAGAATGGATAATAATCCAGTGACCTAGCAATGTGTATACCGAAAATCACGTTCCAAACCATACATGGGCACGAAGTCAAATTGGTCGCATTGGTTCGTACATACAACAAAGCAGGTTCTATATTTCACAGTTTGACTCTCAGAACTAAATTATTTTGATCAGATGCCTACCTTAAAGTTACTGTCTGCTGGTAAATTTGCCTTTATAGGAACCGATTTAGCCGCCTGGGTGGCTCCCGTGTCCATATATCTTTCAAACCAACAATAAGCATACTATAAAATGAAGTGATAGGGGACATTGTCATCACGACTAAATAGTGCGGCATCGCAACTACTTTCTGAACGCACTATGTGTTTGACAATGTATTATAAAAACACTAATCCAAGAGAGATTAGAGCTACATAAATACCTCTTAACGAACCTGCCCAAAGTAGCTTTTGTTGGTTAGTTGTTTGCTTAATCGGCAATTTTGCTTTCTGTGTTACTTGATTCTTACAGAACAATAAGCAATCACATCTTTGTCCAGAAATCAGAATGCTAACATTTTTTGAATTGGCAGTTTGCAGACTGCAAACTAATTTAGAAACAATGAAAAAAATCAAGAAATACTGGAAAAACAAAGCCCAGTAGTTACTGTGTATCAATAAGGCAAAACTTAAAAAAATTGTTGTATTTCTCTTTGATATCACTCGTTGCAGAGAGAAGAAGGCAGGCATATTTACAGTAGGAATTTGCTTTTTTCATCAACAAATAGATAGAGTTAAATTTTGTAAATATGGCGGACATAGTAGTGAACAATGTTTCAAAAGCGTTGCCAAAGCTAGCGATAAATCAACAAGTCTGATGACTATAATTCTTTGACTGTTTCTGACGACGTGATTCACTGTTGTTGCAACAAATTCTTTACTATAGTACTAGTTTTGCTAATAATAACATTGATACCTGGGCATACTTTACTTCAGCAACAGTATTTATTGTCATCCTAATAAGAGCTGAGCAACAAAATAAGAAATAAAGATTTCATCGGGATCAGATACTTAAAAATTGGTAAAAGACGGTGTGAAGCGACTAATTGAAACTTGGACTTGAAAAGAAAGGAGTTATTGATTCCTATTACAATTCTGTTGCGGATTAACTTTTTCTCTTAATCGTCAAACTCGCATTTCCTTGTTTGTAACCCAAAGCTTTCCGTAATAATTGTTTTCTTAGGCATACAATCAATTGTCTTCCACTTCTATTTTTCATTATCTGGTGTTGAACGTATTGCAGATGTTTATAATCTCCTCGCTTGCTATAGCAGTGAAGATTGCTGTTATAGGTTTGTCGGATACATTTTCTTGTAAACATGAACGCCTGAGCGGCTTCTTATATCTTCTAATATCTTAACCTCACTTATTTAGTGTAAGAACGTTTAGTATTTTACTGTTTTTTTTTGTTTCTTTTGTATTTATTTTATTTCCGATACTATTCTATAAATTTTAATGAGGTAATGTCCATGATTAAATGTTTAATAGTAACAAGCACAACCTAAACACACGATTCGACCAAAAATGGTTCAAATTTCAAATTTCTTTCTTTAAAGTTGTCATTACCTTCGAACATAGCTACGAATGTTATTTTTCTTTATTGGCAAATAAGATTATCGTTACTAACTACTGAATTCAATATTTAACATGATTTATAACCTGAAAAGTAGTTAAAACTAATAACGGAAAATTAACAGAGACCTATTTTTAAGATATTGTAGTAATCAAAATCAATATCTAACCTTAAAAATAAATACATACCAATAAATTAAATTGTGCAATATATTCAAATCACAAATTGATCATAGTCAAAGACAAACATAGATAAACTATCTACACTAACTGAATTTTAAGGAGTGTTTACTATCTACGATTTGTCTTGATTTGTTTTGCATGAATGCATTTTTCTTTGTTGAATTTATTACTTGTTGCATTTCACTGGACATTATTTTGTTTTGTACTGTTGCAATTTTTTTTGCTGCGTGATATACCAATATGGTATGTTAGACTACCGTTTTTGTTTTTTAAAATCAATAACCACAAAATTACAAAAACTGTAAAACTAGAATATCAAACTCAACGTTTAGTTCTGAAGAAAGGTGGCAGAAAAATAATAAAATTATTTATAAATGTTATTAGAAATGTCCTTCGGTTTCCTAACATTTCAAAATTACTCCTTTCATATGTCGTTTTGTCCTTAATAAGGTGTTTTTGTAAGAAATTGTTGTATAAACGGCAAAGAACTTTTCATTTGTTGGTATCGCCTATTATTATTATTATTATTGGTATAATTTTTAATAAATAGTGAGTATATTATGTTGCAACTGTACAAAAGCGATTATATTAGCAGGATACGCGAAACCTTACTGTGCCTTATATTAATTATATTAGAAATTTTTACTGTTTTTAAAGGAAATCCGGTTAATCAACATTAAATAAAAAGAAACTACCACGATGTCGCTAATTTTGAAAAACTTCAAGCTTATTGGAAATCCAAATCTTCAAACATGAAAAATACAAAATTCGCATTCAATCATATCAGTTAAGCTGCTTTGTCCAATCCCAAAGGTTGTAATAAACATATTGTTACTTCTAGTCTGTGCATGCGTTTTCATTTAATGTGTGCTCCCATTACCTTATTCATGCCCAAGGGCATGACTAGCTAGTTTGGTAAGTATAGTTACCTAAGATGTCTATAACTTATTGGAGAGATTGATTGTAGGCTGTCATGAAGCCCTTAAACCAAGAATACATCCAGACCAAGATGCTTAAATCTTTCACATTTTATTTTAGTTTTCTATTTCTGCACATTTCTCAATTAAGAAGCGGTGAAAAAATCACTTCTTGTTAACATCGAGATGTAATAAAGGGTTTTCCAATAAGAGGTGTTATTTTGAATAGCCCGCTATTTCGGTAGATGTCACTTTTGAAGCTATCATTTTTTGACATTTGACAAGTAGAAACTACGCCATTAATAAATATGGAACGATACACGCTTCAACAACGCATTGAAATTATTAAAATTCACTATAAAAATGGTGAAAATTTGGCAGAGACGGTTCGTAAAACTCGAACATTTTTGGGTCACCGTGAAGCACCTTGTCGGACCGCAATACAGAAATTGGTGAAAAAATTCGAGCTCTTGGGACAAGTTAGTGATGTGAAGAATAAAACCCGTGCACGTCGCTCAAGAACAGCCGAGAATATTGCTGTTGTAGCCGAAAGTGTTAAAGAAAACCCAGGTTTGTCCATTCCTCGTCGTTCTTTGGAATTAGCCATTCCACAAACGTCATTACACCGTATTTTGCATAAAGATTTGGGTCTTAAGGCTTATAAAGTCCAGTTAACACAAGAACTCAAGCCGGCCGATCATCAACAACGTCGTGTCTTTGCTGATTGGGTCGTTGAAATGCATGAAAATGATCCAGAATTCCATCGAAAAATCATCTTGAGTGATGAGGCCCATTTCCACCTCGGTGGCTTCGTCAACAAGCAAAATTGTCGGATCTGGGGCTCAGAAAATCCAAGAGTTATTGTTGAAAAGTCTCTCTATCCTCAACGTGTGACTGTTTGGTGCGGTTTATGGTCCGGCGGAGTCATTGGACCTTACTTTTTCGAAAATGAGGCTGGAGCAACAGTTACGGTGACTGGATTGCGCTATCGAGAGATGATTAACGATTTTTTATGGCCGGAATTGGATGGTATTGATCTGGACAACGTTTACTTTCAACAAGACGGCGCTACGTGCCACACAAGCAACGAAACCATTGATCTTTTACGGAAAAAGTTTCCGGACCGTGTTATCTCTCGAAGAGGTGATCACAATTGGCCACCGAGATCTTGTGATTTAACACCTTGCGACTTCTTTCTTTGGGGCCACGTGAAAGAGAAGGTCTACGCCAACAGCCCAGCGTCGATTCAAGACCTCAAAGATGGAATTCGTGAGGCTATCGAGGACATAGGGCAGCCACTTTGCGATTTGGTTATGGAAAATTTCATGAAAAGGATATTGTCCTGTAAGCGTGGTCGTGGTGGTCATTTGCCTGATGTTATTTTCCACTATTAACGGCATACCTTCCTCTTTATAATGAAATAAACATCCGATCATTTATATTAAAAAATGGCACTTTTCTTTGAATATCAAAATAACACCTCTTATTGGAAAACCCTTTACTTCCAAGTGCTTGAGTTTTCAAAAATCAATCAATTTATTTTTACTGCAAACTTTCTGCACGAATGAAAGTTGCTTAAATGTTAACGCTGCTTATTATTTGTTTTTGCCGAAATAAGGATCTCTGAGACCTAAAGCTTGTCCAGCTGCCTCCTTTAAAAATTGAGAATTTTACTACATTACACACTCTTTTTAGATTTTGCTTGCGAGTGAGTTCCAGACACCTACTTTATCTTCGTTTTCATATTAATTGCAAGACTTAAAAAATAAATTCTCCCTAACTCTCAAATTACCAATTTGAGTTGTAATATTATTAATACAAAGTGAAAACAGAGCTGTATTACACATACTAAATACATGGACTGAAAATTTGAAACTTATAAATTTCATAATTAACGCACAGAAGGGTAAATAAACACAGTGTTTAAAACAAAGTTAACAATTCTCAATAATATAGCTGAACTTACAAGTGCATCAGATCACTGATGTTGTTACAAATTCTAACAAGTAAGAATTTGCTGATGATATCAACAGCGAGGGTAATGTGTACTGGCTATAACTCTAATGTTTTGGTCACGTACTTGATTGAAAAGATTTTTCAAGACAGAAAAAACAATATGGTTTCAGCTAGAAACAAGAGCATGCGATCAACAAAAAACAACTTCGAGTGTTCTGTGGATCGTCATTACGCATTATATCTTATTGTCAATTAATAACGAATTATTTCAAGAGGTTCTGAAAGATAGAGTGCAATTATCTTTACTTGCAGAAATTATTTCAATTTCTTACCTTTTTGACAAAACGAAAAGCGTCATGATCGTGAAACAGAAACAAAAACAAAGAACATTGCATAAAAGATTTTATTCATGATATATTGGTAGCTTGTTCATTTATTCTTACTCTTAAATTAAGTACAATGCATGAATGGGAAGAATTTCTTGGTAGCGTCGAACATTTAGATTCTACTAAATATCTAGAAAGATCTGTAAGAATGTTTTATTTATTGTTTCTGCATTTCGTATTTCAAGTTATCGATTCTTTTACGACCTTGTTTCCTTGTATTTTAAAATAAAAAATTAGTTTTAGAATGCTGCCCAAAAAATACTTGAATGCATTATCGTAGTAAAAGGATCGGAAAATCTAAAATCCCTGTGTTTCGTTTCCAAAATACTTTATGGCCTCTGGAGAACCCACAACAAACACATTTCTGTAAATTGCAAATTTCTGTAAATTATAATAATGTCTAGTATGTGTAAGTTACATTGTTGTTACATTAATATCTGAAGAATCCTCCGTCTACCTTATTAATTTCTGGTTTCTGGTAGAGCAGGCATGGAATTCAAGAATGAGAGTCACGGCGAGTAAAGCATAAATTGGCAAAATATAGTGAAATCTTTGTATCTCTAGTCAGTAGACGACAAAGAACGACGACAAGAAAGAAAAAAGTGGAGTCTGTTTGGGTTGCAACACGGTCTTTAGGAAATTCCCAGAGACGCCAAAAGGTTCCAAGAGCATGTACAGAGTTGATGTTATCAGGTAGACTTAAAATCTGGAAAGGTTTACTTTCGTTGTTGGAAATGACTGAAATGCTGATGTATATAATGGTATGGAAATTGCATAAGTACAGATTTTTTGTTAATTTTTGTAGAATTTTATCTCTTGTATAGGTATCTTCTTAAAGATTGATCAATATCGTCAATGGATGCTTAAAAGCTGACTGTCTTAATCTACCAGTTGCATGCTTAAATTCAGTTTTTCAACTCTGCTGTAAACTTCCAGATTTTGGATTTCATATTAGACTTTCATATTAGACCGACAATATCTTAATTGATGGTAGTATCTATTGATAATATTGGTTTGGCTAACGATGTTCTAGGAGGGTTGAATCAAAGAGTCTCAGACTTCTAACAAAGGTGGAGCGTTCCAAATCGAGAATCCCTCTTTGGATGGCATTTTCTTTGCCCCTGACTTACTCAATCAAACTACGAGGGCGGTCAAGAAGCAGGTGAACCTGCAGTAAATAATTGGACAAATGAATGTCTTACTATGTGAATGAAAAACTAACCTCTAAGTATTTAACTAATGGGAAGAAGTCAAAACGGGAGCCCCAAAACTCGAAACGGATGTTGGCAAGTTCTAGTTTTGGTGTTCTCATAAAGCTTTGGTGGCAAAACAATATGGTTTAGGTTGGAGTTGATTCTCCTACTTCGTAACCAAGCCTACAAGCGGGACAGTTTACGTGAATGAATCCTGGAGCCAATGGCAGTGATCATTTCAGTATTAGGGTGTTGATGTCAAGTCTGTGGAATGTCTTGACAATACAAGAAGAATAAAATGAATAGATATCTGGAGTTAAGTTCAACAGGGTCTTCTTTCTCCTCTAATTTCTCCAAACTCGCTCCTTTAGCAGTGATTTTTCCATATAGCAGGTAGAGACAGTGAAAATCTTGTCACTAATTAGGGGTACTTCAGCTAGCGAAGTAAAAATAATTGATAGGTAACTGTTAATTATTTGAACAGGAAGGGTAGCAATTTGTGTATCAGTAAACCTTTTCAAGGACATGTAGCTATGATGCAGCAGCCAAAGGTCGGGATAATACTAGCGGGCGTCGGTATACAACCGGAGAAATACCTCAAACGCGGAACAACCAAACCTGTTTGAAAGCTAAATTGCAAGTTATGTATTTTATTCCTATCAGTCAGTACAGTTAGTCCTTTGAAGTCAGAATTTCTTCGATCCTAAACATTTGGTTCTTAGAGCTATTGTCTCGGAGATTAGTTTGTCAGGTCCTTCGAGGAGAAACAAACACCTATGAAATTGTTTGGCATGACATCCAACAACAATAGTCTTTAAACCAAGGCTGCACAACTCCCTGTACATGGTCCATCACCGGACTTCACCAGGTGAGAAAAGCAGATGCTGACGCATGCTACCGCATTCTGCTTCCGCATCAATCATCGAGACCGTTATCATCGTCATCAGTTCCTATCACCAACACAAAAAGAGAATGCAGGTGAAGATCAAGCATCAAAAGCATTATTCGTCCAAGTGGGACATCTTATCTGCCTGGACGAGGACGAATCCGTTACCAAGATTCAATTGTTACTACACTTACGCCCAAGAAAGACATCTTATCTGCTCCGACGAAAAACGAATTTGCCAAACGGATTCAAGCTGTTGCAGCAAAGTTCGGGTAGCTTCTTGAAGAATTTATGTCTTTTTACGGAGTTCCGGAGCTCATGTCAACCATCCGATTTACCATATATCAAGAGGAAAAAGCACCAGTTCGCTAAACGATCAGCTACCATTAACAATCACTTCATCCAAGAAGAAACCAACAACATTATAACTTTTTAATCACTGGGAGTCACCAACTTTTAAATTAATAGTATTTCAAAATTAATTTCAACCAGTCATTTCACTCAGAAGGACTCCATTCGGCATATTTATTTGTTTAGCAATTTCAAGCAACAAGTTTATCACAACTTGTATAGTCTCCAAACATTTATTTCAAAAGAATTATTTCCAACGCTTTATTAATTACAAGCATAATATTCAAACACTCACATTTTCAGTTCAGTGCTGTGGAGTTGCCAATATGTTTAATCTTGAAATCGACACCTCAATTAAACAGATTTCTTCTTAATCTTATTCCTAGAAGAAATGCTATTTTTCCTTTCAATTGTTTCCTTAAAACATTCAATTTAATTCTGTTGCGATTATGAAAGATGCGACAAATGCAGTATACACTGTCACAACATAGATTTAGAAAAATACACTAGGAAGGAGTGCGCTGTTCAGCAACATAAGGAAACACTTCAATTTCGCATTATAGAAGATCGTGGTGATTAAAGCAAAAGCAATTAGAGGGAGGCGTCTCACAGATTCTTTGATGGTGCGGTTTTGTTTCTGACAGTGGCGGTGACGTTGGCGGCACCTAGATGAGGCTAATGATACACGGAGGTAGCAATCCGGATGGAGAGATCATGGGAAACACGATGATTTTCGTTAGTTACTTTTTGGTATAGCATCTGTATTTAGTTTTGTTACAGTTTTTGCAGGGTACCCAAGACATGGATTGTTATTTAGGTCAAAATTACCAGTTTAAAATTTTTTTATGTCGACATTTCAGTGTTCTAGTAGACGAGCAATTATCAAAAAATTTTCAAAATGGTTTTTCCTAACAGTAGGTATCTATTTTGTAGTTAGATTCCACTGAATATTGCAGGTAGCAAAGATGATTGTCAGATGACTCGATACATCCGATAACAAAGAATTTATGAGCTATCTGTTTACTCATCAAAGGTATTTTGTGTTTGATATTAGATGGCTATGTTCAAGTAAATGTTTAGCGTGTTAGAATTTAAACTATAGCAAATTAATTAAGAATGAAAAATTTGCTTGACTGTAATTCTTACCTACAGATACAACGAGGGTTGCGCATGTAATCTACTGAAGAAAGATAATGAAGATGAGACTAATGTTAACTTACTCTTTGCAGCTGTTTTTGACATAATGAAACATTGTACTGTATGAGAACATCTGATCTTTATAAACAGTAGCGATTAAGTAAATATTGATCACTATGGGCCACATGAATAAAGTGGAGTAAATGCTTTTACTATATGTCTGTCTCATTT
>VTPC01088956.1:0-16084 GCA_011009095.1 Ignelater luminosus
TTCTGTTAGATTGGACTTAACATTTTCCATTTTCTCTTCCAGGTTTCACATTACCAGATTAATCTTCCTATAGCATGCATTTAAAAAATGCTTTTTTCGGCATATGCGTGGTTTCCTAACTTTTAACGTAGATCGTAAAGTTTGAAGCACTGATTTATATTCATAAAAAGCGGGCTTGTATAATTAGCCCATCAAAAAGCGTACAGTACCTCTATAAAGCCGAGCGAAAAGCTGTTGAGATACGGATGTAGTACGCTGATGCATGAATATCAAAATCATACCCGCAGATACGACTATTTTAATATACCTACCCTGCTTTCAGGAACACATCGAGCGAAAAATGAAAAACACATCTAATTCAGACAAAAAAAATCTGAAAGTATAATTAAATTTCGTTGTTAATAAAATTTAAAATTCTTTTACGATCCTCCCTTTCAAAACTAATGTTTACATTTTTATATTAAGAGAGTAAAACAGTTAATAGAAAATTGTAATAAAAATCTACGACCCTTTATTACTAACAACCGGTAGGTCTATCTGGAAAAAGCTCATGCATGTGAGCTGATAAGCGCTTCTGAATGAATAGCATTTGTTTAGCGGTTTACTGATAAGGGAGAAATGACTGTGGTGTCATGCGAACAGCTCACTCATCATTTCATAATTGATTTATTCAGTGGCCATAGAAAGAAAAACGAACAGTAATGGCTGTATTTGGTGAAAGGGGTAGAAATATTATGAAACAAAATTAAATAAACTCCAAACACAAAAAGAATCCCTATAAAATAGCCATATAGGAATTTATGGTTTTATCTAAAGTCGCAAAATTTTGAAAATGCCCCTTAAAACTTTTTTATATTTTTAAACACATCTATAAAATTCAAACCCTCGACATCAGAAAACCGTAACCCCTGTGAAAGAAGCCATTAAAACGTTTACCCACATACATTATAACAAAGAAGAAGAATAAAAGAACATAAATGACATGTCACTAACCTAAAAAAAAGGTTTAGTGTCTCATTTTTCGGAGACAAACTACACCAATATAACAAATTGTTAATTCCACCACATTTTCATGATTTTGCCCTACTTTTAAAATAAAATCATAATTAGTTTAAGAAACAATTAAATTGGGACTTGAAAACATTACACGGTCATTCAAAGAGAATTATTCTTCATGATAGAAATTTATTCTAGAAGTATTAAATTGGAAATAAAATTTACCTTGGTGGAATTATATTTTCTCGTAATAAAAATTCAATGGTTAGCACACAAAGACAGCAGATATACCTGCTACTAATAAAAGGTTGATTTATAAAGAGACTGGGTCTGCTACCGGGATCATGGGGTTCCCATAATAATACGCATCGAAGGGGGGTAACATTCAACTCTGTCACTTGTCACATTCTCTCGCCCACTATTTATGATTATTTAACTTATATTAAAAAATGTATCAATTTTGAATTCACTAACAAAAAAATAATGGACTCAGACTGCACACAGGTAACAATAACAACACAAAACTTCAAGTTGATAATGGCCATCAATTTTTCACAACACTTTTTACGACGTTTAATAATCGAAGAAGTCTAAATAATAAAAAAAGGGAGAAGAAAACAAGACACTTCACAAATCCATTTAAAAAGCCATTGCTTTTCGAACACCCTACATTCGTTCCTTCCTATAAGATAAATATATTCATCGAATGGGTGAGGGTGGGTGTTATGTAAAGGATAAACACGAGACGATAGCGGGTGAGCGACTATATCGTTAAGATAACGCTAATCCGATAACCAATTGCCGGCCCCCAGATAAACAACACCCCTAGAAAGGGCTGTGATATGACAGGGGCCGTGACAATTTCTGCCGCCCGCTGATAAGGAAGGATTCCGTCTTAGTTAAAACGGTTCTGAGATGGGGATCCTTTGCTATTCTCTACACTGTCTAACATCTACGATGAGCTGTATTAGATTTAACCTCATTTATGTCATCATCCCGGATTTGCTTTTATATTATAATTACCTTCTATGCTCTAAACGTAAATTCATTAGGTAAAATTATTTACCAAAACCCAATTTTACGTGCTACGTGCTTTAGTTTATCCTTTTTGTCTATTATTTTTCCTTTAAATGCACCCAAAATTGTATTTTATTGATCGTATCAAAAAAATGTTAATACATCTACAATATTATTAGAAATATTGAAGGTGCCCAAGTGAGTACATCTTTACTTGTTTTTTATTTCAATCAAAACTGACAATTTCATTGTAAACAAACGATAGAAAAGTATTCCACCTTAAAAAACTAGGGAATACCCCGGTACGTTGACCGTCTTGGTACTGGAGACACAACAACACAATTACACAAAATTATGTTGTAAAACTCAAGTACTGCAGTTTCAGGATTTACCACAACAATGAAATAATGGAATGATAGATGCAATTTACAGTCTAATATGAATAAGCACACATAATCCAAATTAAATTTGTGTGAGGCGACTTTCACGGTAACTTACAACATGCTACTGAAGATACACAAGGAAGACAAGACAAGAAACAGGAAAATAAGTTTATAAAATGAAGTAAGATGTGCCAACGAATTTACTTGAAACTTGATGTAATAGTACTGCAGGAAAACGCATACTACTAGATTAAAGCTATCTAACTTCCTTCCTGAATTTTGAGGGGAACCATATGAACATGAAAAATGAATAAATACCTTGAAATGATATTAGATCACAGCATCTATTCTAAGCTCAGAACTTATTATAACCAATTAAGATTCTTAATTAGAAAAATGATAATTGCTCCTTTTACATGGACTATTTAATCTGATAAGGCAAAAGTATGATTTACTATTCTTTGGTATAGCTTTCTAGAATATTGTAATAACTGTTTTATTAAGTATGATTCAAAGAAATCTAATATAAAATCGCACAGTATTTTTATCTTAAGGTAATAAAAAAAGTTCCTTGTATCCACCGAGTAGGAAGCACTCTGTATAAAGATAATTCAGAAGTATTTAAATTAAAAGCTGTACAAGAGCGATAGGTAGCTCTACTTCAAGCGAGTAGGTAAATAGAGCAAGAAGAAGAAACAGACGTGTTACACGTTTTATGAGACACCCTGTATGTCCGTTTAAGTCGAGTTCTACTACCAGACAACTGTATATTTATTTCAAATAATAAGTGTATCGTTACCTGATCAATTGTGTTAGCTCCCAGTTGCATAGAAATTACATAACGACTTTTTAAAGTTATCAACAGTAATAACTGGCAGTGGGCAAGAGTTGAATCTATCAGTTTTGTAGTAATACTGAGAATTTTAATAAAACGAAAGACTAAATGAAGGTCAGAAATACGTAAAACTCTTAAGACATCTTGTGTTGCATAATGCCTACTGGAAAATGTAAAACGTGGTATACATACATTCTATAATGAACTTTTAAAATTACTTGATGTTTTCTTGGTTGCCTTAAATTCAGGCGTTTTTTATTTTGACGACTTTGTTAAATCAGATGTTAGCAATTGAATTGTCTTCTCTCTCTTTACTAAATTAAGGTTGCATTAATCTGTTTATTCTGGTCGATATTTAAGTTCTGATAACTTAATAGTTAGCATGTTCTTGTATTTCTGTTTCATTTCCTCCCTTGGTTAATGCATATGAGTTACTTGTCAGGTTTATTTTACTTTTACAGAATGATTGCAATTGGTTGAAGATGGTTTGAACTTCGCGCCGAAGTTTTTCACGCGGTGGGTTGGCTATAGTGTGTAAGCGTTCAGCGTCAGCCGGAGCAGTGTTGCCAGACGTATTACGTGAAATTTTAATTTAAAAAAATAAAATAAGTCCTTAAGCGCGTTTCACATTATACTTTTTTTGTCTAGATTCTATTTCGAGTTTCGTTCGAGAAATTTCTAGCCAATTCTAGTATAATGTGAATCTGAAACTGGTTTTCGATTTTGGTTCGAGTTTCTAGTATAGAAATATACGCCGAGTTCTATTTTTCTATTCGAGTTTCATGATATGTTGCAGTACGCATGAGCAGAAAGTCATTCAATTTTAGTGCTAACCTTTACCAAAGTTGAGGTCAAACATGTGCATATTACTCATTATTATAACCTATAAAAATATTTTAATCTTGTTGTTGTTATTAAGGTTATAGACTAAAATCACTAAAATGTTTCGCGCCGCTTTTGTCGAATACTAATTTTCTATTTGTCTGGTGGCCACACTGCCATGTTTGAAACAAATCGAATGAATCCGATGTCATACGATTATTTAAAAATTTGTAGGATGAAAATCAAATGGAAATAGAATAGAAATCGAACGAGAAATCTAGCATAATTCTAGACAAAAAAAGTATAATGTGAAACGCGCTTTATAGTGTTAAAGATAGTACTAGTACTAAATCTGGCAACACTGTCCCCAGACACTAAACGCTTACACTATAGACAACCTACCACGTGGAAAACTTTGGTGCAAAATTCAAACCATCCTCAATCAATTGCAATCACTCTGTATTTGGTTTTTAAATTGACTTTTCCTAACTTTGCTTGTTACTATACTTAAACGCTTAAGACAAGCCTTCATAATTTAGATTATAATAAATGATTTGCCGCGAAATTTGTTATATTGCAGCAGACTGTATTACCGTTTTTTATCAACGTCCCCTGCAAACCTTTACCTCGTAACCTTTTTTTCGATTTTTGCATTGTAGCAATATCTTGGCAAACAAAGATCAAGATCTCCAAGACAAAGACTACCCACGCATGGCATATGTACCTCTTTGTTAGTTTGTTTATTTTAGAAAGTACAAATTGAATAAGGAAGAATTAGCCTGCAGAATAAATTTTGTTACCATAGGGCGACAGTTAAACAAAAGCAGCATTTCAGTTAGAGAAAATTAACTGACGTTGTAAATAGTTTCTGTGCTTTTTTGCCTTTGGAGTTGCAAAACAAAACAAAATTCATCTGTTTTTAAGCAGCATTGGTAAGACAACAAAGTTGAATAGACAGTAGTGCCAAACTAAATAAGAAATTATCTAAACATGTTGTCCTTGCAGGGAAGCGAAAAGTGTCAAAAAGTGTTGCGGCTGATAAAGTTAAAACACTATCCATTATATTGTAGTTTAAATGCTGTAGAACATTATAATCCACTTTTATTCGTCCTTACTTGGAAAAGACTACCGTCTACATATGAAAGACGCTGCGACAAGCTCGGTGTATCGGCACCCGGGATCAGCAAGTTTACCCAACAGTGCGCTACCTTACGTACGTCTTTGACCAGGGGAAATGACATTGGGTATACGCTTTCTTATTCTGCTGTGCTGTTTTCACTCTTCTAAATCTTCCCAATCGCTACTGATACTCCACCCACACAGTGTGCGTGTGCGGAGGTGTTGTCCTAGAAAGTCATTTGTATTCGCCAACCATTACTCTGCAACATTAACAAGCTTCTTCTCCGTCAACGCCATCACGACAGTCAATGCATATCTAATCATATGTATTGTCCCTGACGGGACTACTCAGTTAGCCTTCAATACCTTGGTCACCAAGAACATCCACGACTCATCACTCTGGCCAAAGAGACTCAAAAAGAGTGGCGAAAAATGGAACATTGAACAACAGAGTACTACATCGCAGATAACTGTGAGAGATTATGGTTCGAAAACACGTTAAGCCAACTTGTAATGTCATTTTCTAATATTGCGTACATATCCGGACTCTGCTTTGAGTTTCGTTCTAAATGTATTCATTTAGTATGAATTTATTATTTTATTTCATCTTAAAACGTTGGTTAAATTATTTACGTGTACCTGCTTTATTTCAATGTAGAATTGTTTTTGTCTAAACATTTTTATGATTTATCAATTCGTAGAAATTTTGTTTATTTTTCAGCATTTTTATGTTCGTAAGAAAGTCTGATTCACATTCGAAATGTAAGGGTTAAGATTTTTCCATGATTGATATACTTTTATATATTTGGTTCCATAATGCAGTGTATATCCGGCTTCTTTATTATTTTGAATCATTTATGCATTAGAAAATTTTTAGCGTTTCTCCGAAAGTCTCAGTTTGGCTATCGGCGAGGAAAGCGGTTCGGCCGCAAAGTCATACCCGCTCCAGCTGGGGCTGGAAAAACAATTACGACATTCTTGTCGGATTAAATTATAGAATTTACTTATAGTGGATAAGAACTCCCAGATTTCTTTTTGTTTCGCAATTTAGTTGTCGTCCTTAATGGAGATTGTGTCGTTAACAGCGAATTTTGTAAAGACTCCATTATCGTGGTGCCTTTTTGATCACCTGTTCTGTGTTGTGCGTGTTAAACGCAATTCTCGTCTTATTTGCAATTCAGTTGCTGCCGGTGTTCCAGGAAAGGGATTTTTTGTGCTGGCCATGAATTAAGTTCTATTGATGCTTCGTTACTCTGTATAAACTACCTGAACTCCGCAATAGACACTGTGTTGTGATTAAAAATGAGTTTCTTTAAGAACAGTCTTGAAGACGCTTTAACTTAATTAATGCTGAAGTACTTACAAGCGTTTGTGTTATGAACTTGACGCCGAGCGAGCAAGTCTTGATCGCTCAACAAACCATCTGAAACCCTTGGCCAACATCATTTATTCTTTTGAGGAATTCCTTCTGGACCCATGCTGGCAAACTCCGAAAGAAGCCCAGGAATTAGTAGGTAAGAAATTTATTACATTATTATATATGAGTATATTCTATTGATTTTTAATGTATAATTTACATGTTTTAAAAAAAGCTTCTAAAATTAAAATTGAAGGGTATAATAATTAGATTTTGTAAAACGAACATTCGAAGGTAGAATTAAGTTTTAATTGTTTGCCTTTTGTATGCCAAACTAAAAGCAATTATTTGGTTTTGCGGTTGCTTATGGGTAAAGAAAATCAAATTATAGATACTCACTTTGGGAATTTATAGTTTTGCAAAAGAAGAAGAAGTTATAAACTTCAGTTTTCTTATAATACATTTTATTTGTTAATTGGATGGGTATTTAATTTTCTCATATTTACTTTGATTCTTCTCCTTCTGGGTAAAATGATATTTTAGTCGTTTACATACATTTTAGTGTTTCTTTGCTTTTTTTCTTTTTATTATTGATCTAATAAATTAAAGTAAAGTTTCTTTTTGTGCTTTATTGAAATATATCTGTAAGGGCTTTTATTTCTGTACTTGTTTTATCTTTTTAAACAGGTTGAGCCATCCGTGGATCCTCAGAAGGGCTTAAATAAACAAATTATTGTGTATAAGAATTCCAGATTGTTATTTATATTATTTGCTTGGTAAGTGAGATGCATCAAGTCAATCACCCCAGTAAAATTCTGTTTAATCAGCTTTTATAAAACTAGAACGTCAAGCAGTGTATTTTGAGTATTTTGATAAATAGTGTCTACTGTGGACAATTCAGGTGAACCCATATACAGGGTGTTATTTTGTGAAAAGCCCATATACAGGGTAATATTTTGTGAGAAGTCCATATACAGGGTGTTATTCCCTGAGGCACTTATATACAGGGTGTCGGCCTACGAGAAGCTGCGTGGGTTGGCTTATGGTTTAATTTTGACTTTCAGCTTTTGTCGCCCTTAGTTTCTACCATCTTTAATACATATTAAGAGTTTCTGCGAGTGTGAGCCTTTATCTTTTCGTTTAAGATAAGTTTAGCTTGAACCATTCCCATCGTCGACTTGGAGCTACGGGATTGGACATCTTCCGTCATCCGTAACTGGCATTCATGTTACAAACTGCTGATTATTTTAAGTAATCATGCAGTACACGTTTATTCAAACGATTACGTTTGTTAAAGCTAACAACATTTACATGCTCAACCTCTCGCTCTCATGGAACGTAAAACCCAAAAAAAGTTTGTTAGGTCCTAAAGACCTACTATGATAACTAGACAACTTCCAATCTTGGTCAAGCAGTAAACTGCTACCATGTAGCTGATCATTCCAAATAATGGCTAGTTATAGTGCAAGAGATAACCCAAGCATTCAGTATTGCAAAAATTTGTTTGTTTGTTTAATTTTTTCACTGTGTTAATAAAAAGCTTAGACCTTCTTGTGGCCTTAGGTCGTCTCCAACTTCATTTTCTGACGTATTTCTACTACCAAAAATGAAAATTGGAAAATCACATCTACTCGGAATCAAGAAAAAATTAATTATCGGGATGAACTATTTTTTTTATATTCCAAAGTGACGTCAATCCCAAAAAATGATTGAAAGAACAGTCAGCTACCAATCAGAATTCCAATTTTGTCTTCATGAAAGCAGAGATGACACTTATTTGATATCCGGGGATGCATCAGAGAATGACATTACTGATTCCCATTGAGCTCCAATCTATGTGGTCAAAGTCTGAGGAGAAACGGAAACCATATTCCGTCTTTACATAGCTAAGGTCTTAGGTTCTCCCAAACAGATGAGGAATCTTTCTTCAGTAAAAAAAGGTGTAGTAATATAAAAATTTGTACGGGGCAGTTCGATACGCTGCGGTAATGTCTTGGTGGGATTCCCTTATTTTGGTGTCATTTGTACGTTTTCTGTTTTTGTGATTCCTACAGAGTGAAGAGCTTCACCATATTATGCGACAAAGATCTGTTGGTTCAGGGTTTTACTCATACGTTTTTTGAACATGTTGCTATGTTAGCCTAGACGTATTAACTGTAGTAGAATTAACGGAAATTTTAGGTGTAATAATAATAATAATAACCAGTAGTCAGAAATAATAAAATTATTCAATTGCATGCGTCTTCATTTAAATATTTGTAAAAAGGTGTTTCCTTTTTATTTACTTTCTTCAGAAATATAAAGAAAAGAATGACTAACATTTTTATATTAATCAATTTTTTGGAATTGAGTTTAGGTTTCCTAATTTACTATAAATGTTTCCGTTAATTGCTTTCACGTAAAAATGTGAAATTCCATTCTGATGTGTACATAATTTGCATTGGATTTGTAGTACATTTATAATGTGAATTAGTAGATATAATATTGATCCTAACAACATGTTATTGTTATCACTCTCCACCTTAATCCCTATCGGTGTTGCGACTAAGCGTCACAAAACTGACTCCCTTTGCTAACATTCGCGAGTCACGCGACCAACACAAGTCGGTCACTTAATCTGCTATTTATATGACTTTTAGGGGGAGGCATAGGGTGCCCTTTTATTATAAACGATCAGAGATTTTGTCGGAACGCTAATACGACTTCCTTCTTCAACTTTCTTATTTCATGCATTAAAACATTTGAGTTTTAAAATTGCATTATATACTATCAATAAAACAAAATTTTAATAAAAACCCAATTTATTAGAAAGTTTGCGCGTTTAAACCAAAAGTTTTGGGGCGTTGCTTGCACGATACTTTCCCACGAGTATCAAATTTTCTATCCTGATTAATGGTTTTATATGGAATTTACTTTTAGTAATAAATTACAAAAGCCATATTTAAATTTGTATTTTCTTAAAAATCATGCTAGGAATACTTACTTAATATCATCTTAAGACGTATTTGCGGTTTTGCGTTTAAAAATAGAACAGGCCCCGTTTTTTGTATTCAAGTTACCGTGGTTTAAGATGCAAATATAGAAAATAAAGCAAGAATTAGAGTTGACGCTTATAATAATCAGAAAGCAAGCGCCTCTGATGGCGAAGACACGCCGCTCGAGGCGCCTACAGGAAATGACGCCGCAGTTTCATCTCCGGCCTATTTCCTGTTGCGCCGCTCTAATGTGCACTCAGCTATATTCATAGCACACTTTGTTTCCCAATGGTGCTTCTTCTAATTTTAACGCATCTTTGGGACCACGAAAATGAATAAGTAATTTGGAGAGAGAAACGGTGAAGTCCTAAAATCCTATATTATATAATCCCGAACCGTCTAAAGTCTAATGATTAACGAATCTTCTTCACTGTTTAACTTTAAGCCATTTATTATAACTGTCAGGAATAAAATTATTTCATTAAATTCTAATTTCTATTTTAAACTTTGTTAAAAATGAAATCGAAAGTGAATATAATGAAACTGCAAAAAAGTTATAGTAAAGCTAAAACAGGGAGTTGTACTCAACATACGCCACTTGTCAAACTGATTGATAGGCTGTTTAGAATAATCCGAGCACGTGACCGTGCGAATGTTCAGTAACCGCCCCCGTGGATTAAGTAACCCTTACTGAATTACTTTAGTGGGATTATGTTAAAGTTATTCGAACATAAACAGCACGCAAGTACAACTAGTATAAAAGCAAGAAAAAAAATATACCAATTTTTCAAAGATAAAAATCGTTTTTTCAAGACTTTAAAGTAGATTTTCGTGTCCCAGTTTGATATTTTATGTAAATTAAGATAGAGTGAGTACCTTGAAAAAGATTTCCAAGTTCACGAAGTTAATTAATTCGATTTATTATTATTATTTTTTTTGTCTTCCTGCAATTATTGTTTGGTATCTGTATTCCCTTGACATTTAAGTTAGTTACAGTTTTGCTATACTTAAAAACTTGTGCAATATAAAAATATATCACAATTTAAAGTGTAGCAAAAGTGTGACAGTGTTTAGTAGTTTTCTGGTTTTAATGTCAATAATCATCAAAGGTATGTACAAATTTAAACATAAAAAGTGGTTTGTTAGGTATTTGAAAGTAAATTATTTAGTTGTAACAATCTTTGTGTATTATTTATTTATAAAGGTTACCATCCCATATTCTTTAATATGGTAATATAATTAAACAGGTTAGGTTTTGTAAATGGATTTATTTGTTAATATTTCCTTAGGATCTGGAAGTTTTTTAAAAATAAAATATAACTTAAGAAATGTAAAGGCTGTAACGAGGTTAAATATTATGTTACCTTATAAAAACTTGAAAAAATAGTATAAATGATAGAAAATTATTATTAATTAAAGCATTCTAGAAAATCTGATTTCTAGCATAAAGAAGAATATTTTATAAGTAGGACTTCCTACTTTTAGCACACTATAATGTAGGTATATGCATATGTTCTGTCTATATTAAGTTAATATTCGTCATAGAATTTGTAATTTATGCCAAGATTACAAAAAGAAGTGCTGTATTCAGACTCACAATTCCATAGAAACTGCCAGTGCCACATACATGACTTTTCCCTTCGTCCCACAGCGTCAGATAAAATCAAGCGCTTGGCAAACTCAGGATAGCGCTCAAAACAAGGTGTGACATTTGACAGTATTGTGAGAAATAGTTTTTGATGGTAACCAATCCTACTGGAATTTCTTTTGCTAGGAACCTAGGAACCAAAAGTTTACTAAAAATGGCATGGTGTTCACTTGGACAATCTTCTATTTTAATAAAATTAACAAAAAAACATCAATTGGAGGACTACAATAAATCTCTTTTTGACGAAACATTCCAATTGTAACAATATTTAGTAGAATGTCTTATTTTGCTACTTTTTTTATTTTACCAGAAGTATTGTCCAAAAGAGATAACGGTTGGGCATGATCAAAAAAAGAAACATACCTAAGAATATAAGACTTTAAACGTTACCGAGTAGTTTATAGTTAAAGGTTAAGACCTGAAAGAAAAAGGATTCTATTCTACTGCAGACCATATCGACACTTGTACAAGGCAGAAGAACGTAAACAATGTTCAAAGTTTTGCTGCAATTTCATATTTTATATAGAGCAAGAGGTATTGCGGTACCAGAACTCAAGACTCTAAAGTAGGGAATCCCAGGATCCCAATATCTTGGGAAACCCGAATGTGAAAGAATTTTTCTTCAGTTGGTTCGTTAACTACAAAGATACGATCGCTTTTAAGTGACTCAATATTAGATGCACTTGCTATTTTAAGAGCTATTTGATGTGATTCTACAAAAGTATTGCGTTTGTTAATAAAAAAAATATTTTTGCATGGTTGCAACCCTCGTACTGAAATACTCCATACACGGTCTCAAAAAGCCTATACTTAATTTTACTCTTATATTTATAAAGATAATAGAAAAAAAACTACTTCGGAATCAATTCTGAGAATGGTCCCAGGATTTCCAGAATAGCAATCTAAGGTTCGGCGTATTAAAATTTCTTATTTTTAATTAAATTTTGACACCTAGCATTCCCAAAACATTCAGGGAAGAAATTTATATGGTAAAGTAGTCTCGATCTTTATCAAGGAATACCATGGGAATAATTACATCCTACATTTTGAGACAACATTATGACTAGAGATCGGAAAAATATGCAAAATGCCTACTGTATCTTTAATATAACACTTCAGAATTCTGAAATTGTAAATTTTATTGTTGTCTAGAAGTATTTAAAGTGTAATAAGTAATAAAACGGACAATTTCAATGTTTTAAAAAAACGCATTGAAAGATACCGTGGACATTTTGCATATATTTTCGATCTCTGGTTATGACTATATTCTAGGCCACTGACTTTGAGAAACTTTGAGAAAATTCAATTTTCCAGAAAATGACGCATTCTACTGTAAAAGATGCCAGCACGACTTTTTTTAATTGGTGTTTCAGAGGCGTAACATATTTATTTTCAAAAGTGTGACTGCCCTCCATAAATCTCCGTTCATGTAAAGAAGACTAATTGTAAGATGTGGTAAAAAGATAGATCTTCTTTGTTGTTGAGATGTTTGTAAATTTCTATTGTTTCTCTAGTTTTTCTGGTGTAACAGAAAAATGATTTTGTCGGCAATAGCAGATGTAGTAGATATGCGACTTGATCTTATACACCGCTTGTGTCCAGTAATGAGTATGTTAATTAAGCGACCAGTTTCTCTATTGTACGGTATACTGATCTTCAAGAGCATGGTGTGCTGTAAACTCTTTTAGATGACAGCGTTGGGTCTTTATCTACTGTACAGAAGAAGGTAGGAGTTGTGAAATCTTGTTGATGGGCCTGAAATTTTTTTGCATTGCAAGAAAGCAGTGACGATGAATGCAGTTGTATTCTGAAGAGCCTCTCTTGGAGAAAGGTCAAGGCGTTGCTGGGCAATTCTGTTTATGTCTGATTTGCTGTAACCATTGCTTCGGACATGTTTTAGTTCCCCTTGGATGTTGTAGACGGAAATAAATTTATCACAGATCGAATGGTGATGAGAGTCTACATTTACGATATGCCGAGTGATTAAGAGTGCCATCAGGTAGACAGTAGCGAGAACATGGAGAAAAGGAAGGAAGCTATTATTATTAACTTACATGGTGAATTTAATGTCTGGATACTGATTGTTTAAATGATCAAGGGATTGGGACGTGTGTCGCCTGTGCAGCCATACAATAAAGGTTTGGGCTTGTACTCTAGAGCAATTGTTTCAAAAGACTTCGTGAGAATATTCGCAACTACTGGTGACAGCGTAGAACCCATCACAGCTCCCGAAACTTATTGGTAGAATTCACCACGGAACAGAAAGTAGGTTGAAATCAAGTATTTTTCTACTGAGGTCGCCAGATCGATTGCTTTTAAATCTTGACTCAACAGTTGTTGAATGATGGTCACGAAATCGGAAACAGGGACTTTAGTAAAGAGAGAAATCGCATCGAAGCTGACCAAAAAATCACCCGGTTCCAGGGTGAGTCGGATATCAGTTGAACAAAATGTGAAGACTTCAGAATGTGTGAAAATGTATTAGTTGGCGTTTTGGGGCGTGCTTGACGACTTAATTAGCGAAGTAATCTTCCCCTCGAACTTGAAGTAGGGTCTAATGCGAGCTGAATGAATGTTCCATTTTCTAGATGTAAATTCACTTTCTCCACATACTGCCATCTATGAAGGATGACAGTGGTATTGCTGAAAGGTACTCTTTTTCTCATTGGATACGTTAGTAGACGGAAGTTTCCCCGAGCGAAGACACTTAGTTGTGGTTGTTTGGAAGTTTTAGTATAGATGATTTCATTACACTCACGGCGTCCCCTATAAAGATGCAACAACAGATTGACAACCGTTTTTTTTTGTTTACTGTACGGTCCGGCCGTTTCCTGGATATCAGTTGGTTAAAACTTCTAATGTAAAGGTCCCTAAGCTTACCGAAATGAGACCAATCGTTCGGTAACAAAGTATTAGCCAAGAGCAGATGTAGTTGCAAAGGTTGCCGAGAAACTAAGTCTAGATGACGACTGGTTTGCTTAATGCGTTCGTGGACAAGCACTAAGCCGATGCGAACCGGGATGTTCTTGACTGCGTTGATCAAGATGTGATGTTTGACCGGCGGGAATTTAAAAATAACTTGATATTCCTAACAACAGAGAGGAAAGCTGAGGTGTACAGAAGTTTTGATTTCTTGTGTAGAAGTTTACTGAAAGTAGAAGTTTTACAAAATATTTCTTGTTATTTAATAAGATAGACACCTATAATTATTATTTAAATTAGAACTTATGGTGGTTGACCACTGGCAACCAATAACCGTTGCATTTATTTGTTAAGCGCTTCCTGTTTATCTCCGTCGAATCTTTGGCTTTTAGTGCCCTTTCGATCTCGTTTTCATTTGATTCGTTTTCCGATTCTGTCTTCACACTCTGTCCGAAAACTACCTTCAATTTCTTCTTTTTTATTTGTCGTCTGGTTTCGTGATTATTGCTATATATCATTCCTGGCAAAAAGTTAAGAAATGATCTTTCAAATACATTATTTATTTTGTTTGAGTCTATTTGCGTTTGGTAAATAACCGAATTCAATACTTGTGAATGATCTGGGGGCACGATAGTATCTTTGCCAAATTTCAACTTTATATTGACCGCTACATTTTCTTCCACTTCTTTTAGAACGCTACAAACACTCTAGGGAACTCTTTGATAGTCATAGTTCTTTCATGCCAGCTTATTTCTTTCACTGAAGAAGCATGCTTCTGTAAGCTATTTTCAGTGGTTGAAAAAACTGCGGATCTGGCAGCTGAGTTAGGTAGATGGAATTGTTGGAAGAAATACGAATAAGATATTTTTAACCTACCACAATTCTACAAAGTGAATCTGTAGATGTGATGGAAGATTGTTACCTATTAGCAATTCTTTAACACAAAGAATTCACAGATGGTGGAGGATAGCAACAGCTTTGATCCAATAATTAGAAATCGTAGAATCAAACCTCTTATTCTGTCTGCAGTTAATCGAGTACCTTTGGGGCCATCCCATCTTTAAATCAAATATAAAGACAACTGTGAAATACTTGATTTAGTTCTGTTCGTTATTCTTTTGGGATATTTGCAACCTTTTTTAGTAATTAGTTTTGATCACACTTGCTCATTACTCAGATTGGTTCATTACAGTTGGTGATGTTACTGGGAAGTATTCCATCATCTAAATTTTGACACAAAATCTTTCAAAGTCTAAACAACATTTTACTATTACACAAAACCGGGAACAGTAAACATGATTACACTGCCGTTAGCAAAGAAAACACGTTTAAAGGTATTGCCTTTACATTTACTAAAATTGACGTTTGCTGCACTGATCCTTCAAAAGCCTTTCATCGACAGCGCTACTGATTACTGCTGGCTCCTGGACACAAAGATAGACCAAAGTCAAGACCACTATTATGATATTAGGTGTTGCCAAGCTTCCTCAAACACAGAGTTAGTAAGAGCAGGAGTTTGATTCTGGATTATGATACAAGTGACTTGCAATGTTGGTATTGGTATCGAACACGTTAGCTCCTTTTGCCCAAAAGCTGAAAATGTTATTGATTACGCTAATGCGATTCTGTTAAATCTAGACTTCAGCTTTTATTCTGTTTAAGACTTTTATCATTACTGTTTATCTCCATATCGTTCCATGTAGTTATTATCTCTTAACCTTAAATGTGTTAGGAGCCTTAAGGTCCATAATTGATTTCTGAGATATCATCTCTGTAAGCCGCCAGCTTTCTCGAACTTATGCTTTGTACCTCAATTTTCCTATTGTGTATAAAAATGACCAGACTGATTTTCAAAAGTAGCGCTTGCTTAGTCAATGTATTCATATTCCTTTAATCTTGAAACTTTTCTCAATATTTCATAACAATGGTATCAACATTTTTCAGTTATAGAATGACCTTTATCATTATAACTGAATAGTTTGTTTAGTTTGGCTCTTCCGTTTAAAAATG
>VTPC01088958.1:0-10032 GCA_011009095.1 Ignelater luminosus
CTTTCCAAAGAAAAGGGCAACTCTTCTAATAAAGAGGATTTTTCCTTGGGACAGAAGTCTAGACTGTGGTATTTGCTTACGGCTTAGGCTTTCTTTAAACGCCAAAAAACAGCTTTGGCCTCCTTTTTCAAATGCTCTTAGCCGTGCGTGTGCATTTCGGTCACATATCTTTTAAACATTTGGCTTTCCCGAAGGAACATTTAATATAAAAATCCAAGTTTAGTTTAATACTAAATTGAGAAAGAAGCTTCGTAATGAATTATTAAATCATCAAACTTAGTTTTAGATTTCGGAATCAACTTTAAGAAAAATTTTGAATTTTAGGGCAATGATAATTGATGCCTTAATAAGTTCTACAGTTTGTAATTGGTTAGAGATCAATGCTAATAAACTAAGTTTTGATTATTATTAAAGACCGGATTTTTAGGCACTAAAAAAAATCATGATAGGCAATCTAGACGGTCAAATAGGCATTTTAGGCCAAAATAGGCATTTTAAGCAACAAACAGCCGCTTTAGATGACTAAATAAGAATTTTATGCGATTTAATAAATCTTGAGAAAATTCATTCAAGATTTTCAGTTTTACTGCTTAACCTTTATATGTTTTTATAATTAATTTTTGCGAACTAAAATTATCTTGTTGAAAAACTAGATATTCCAAGTATTACAGCTATGTAAAATAATATTGATATGATAAAACGGTAAATCGATAAAAAAATCTTAAAACGTGTTAAATAATACATCTAAAAACAAATTACAATACTAGAAATACATTTTATTATTGGAAGTACTACATTATAAGAACATTTATACAGGGTGTTTTCTGATGATGGTAAAAAGTTTTAATAGATAATTCGTGGGCTAATTATAAGTAAAAAATTTCATATAAACAATAGTGTCCTAAAATGTACTCCTTCCGAGATACAGATACTTGACTTCTTTTTTAGTTTTATAACAAAGATACACTTACATAAATAACATTTAAGGTTAATCTGCTTCTTTAAATTTGATGCGTATATTAGGAGTCTAACTGGTTTAAACGCCTATCAACATAAACATCTTAAGCGGATTATCTTTTGTTAAGGGCACACTTTCTTTACTACCTCTAACTTTTAATGGGTAGCTTTATTGTAATACTTTAAAACTATTTGCAAAAATTACTGCCTGGACATCAAATGAATTATAAAAGGTTTCTTTAAAAGAAGTTGAAAGCAAATTTCTAAAAATAACTAACGGATCTTAATCAATAAAGGTAACAATACTGCATTGTATTTTAAAAATTTTTAAAGTAAATTATTGATATTAAAAACTCATACAAGTAAAATATGCACTCATTTAGGTAAACTAGGCACCATTTAGGCAAACTAGGCATTAATTTAGGCAAAATAGGCACCCATTTAGGACAAATAGGCACCAGTTTACGCAAAATAGGCATTTATAGGCAGATATTAAAGATTGTAGACATTTATTTCAAAAACATAGAAAAAAAGGCACTTAAGCACTTAAAAAGAATTTTTTTTCAAGTGAAAAGTGCGTAGATTATCCTAAAACAAATTTCCTTCGCTTGCCTAAAAAATCTAAAATTAGGCACGTGCCTAGAAATCCGGTCTCTAATTATTATTATTCTACAATAACTAATTTCTGAAATATTAAAATTTTTTACTACCTGATTTATTGCAATAATTAATTATCAAACGTTTTATAAGCTCACTAATTTCTTCAACCTTATTAATAAACTGTAAAAGAAAATCTAAAGATTTACCCGCCACATTAAAATTATTTTTTAAGTATCAACCAAAGAAAAAATGTTTGATTACAAAGAGATAAGTAGAAGGTTAATGTTCCTCCACTTCATTACTTTATATCTTCTCAGTACTCAATATTTAAAACTTATAATGGGCTTGCAAAATCAAATTTTGTCAATTATGCGCTTGCATTTAGTTACGAGTAAATTCTACATACAAAAAGCAACTAGTAATATTTCCAACATTTTATATTAGGTCTTTGTGTAAAGTATACTATTACGTAAAACCCTTCTCTGAAGAAAGCCTTCAAGACAAGAATAAAATGAAAAACAAGAACTTCCTTTATAATTTACAACCTGAAAAAGGTTTTCAGAGAAGTGAAAATACAGACAGCTGAATTTTTCAATATGCCAATAAAATATAAATAAATAATTATTTGGAAGAACCTGAATAAGTAAACAAACCATAAACATCAAGTTTAAGATCTGCAGCGAGGTTTCCATTTGTTTTACCGTCTTGTTTCTGTATTTACTTAGGTTCTGTTCCAGAGTTGGATTTGTCGTTCGTTTTCTGCGCCATTGGCTTGAGAACCGTTTCAGCTGTTCTTAAACCTCTATCTCTAGTACACTTTATGACCCTTCGTTTTGTGATACTCTTACAAATCTTCTTTAAACAAATTATCTGACATTACGCCTTTTTATTACGGATATTACCGCATCATTAAAGTTTATAGGTTGGATATTTTTTGATTAAATTCACAAAATGAGATATATCGAGGAAATGTTCTTAACACGCTAGTAAATAGGGAAAGATTTCAGTAGAATGAGGAATTATTGATGAAGATCGTAAACTGTCACCGTGGCCGATGTAAAATTGGTCCAAGTGTCATTCTACATTTTAAGATAATGCGATTCTGAAATTTTCTGGGCGCCAAAAAGCGTAAAGTCAATTAACCCTTACAAAAAGTACTTTTAATGCTGGCACGGCACATTTGCGTTACGAAATCACTTTGTCTTTTATTTGATCCCTCTTTCACTGTAATTAGTAAAAGTTTCTAACATGTCTTTAATGAAATACACGAAAATAATATTGATGATAATACTCTACAATAAAACATTTTGTTGCATCGGAGAGTTACAAATTGTTAGGGGGAAGAATAATTGAAGTCGAAATAAAATGACACGAACATCCGGGAAAAGCTCACAATCTAGGAGGAAATTTTGTACATAAGCCAGTTATGTGAATATAGAGTATCAAATGGTGAAAAATGAAGCTAATGGAGCACGTTCCGCACATCCATCTAGCTGGCCATGGACGCGTCCTGACTTGTTAACGCAACGACAAGCTTAAAGCTTTCAGACGCTTGCTAAGCTTCCATGATTCGTGATTACTTTATGTGTCCTCTTACATTTTTGAAATTCCCGCCATGCACTCGACTTTTGAAATAGCTGACAATGTGGTATGAATTTTAAAGAAGCGCTAAAGGAATTTTTATTTAGAAGGAAACTTGTGGGTAGCACAAATTTTAGTTTATTTACTCGGTTCTTATAAAAGTATATTTTTAGAATTACATAAATATTTTAAACATAACGAATTAAAAACTAAAAGATTATAATTTTTATGGTGCCCATAGAACAACGCAACATAGATGACGCTCCTCCTTACATTTTCCAATGGGGAATTCTCCCAATTCACATCTACTTTTGCACGCTGTTCCAGGATAACCATTTCCACCAATTGCTTCACATCTCTGACACTCACCTGTATGATTAAAATTAATTTATAATAATAAATTAAAAATGAATAAAATTACATACCTCCGTGAGCGTCTGTCACTGCTGTAAAAACAGCCAAAGCAAGCACGATTGCTAGCAAAACCTTCATTGTTCTAGTTTACTAAGGAAAGTGCATACCTACAGTATGTTATAATTAATCTGTAGACAGACGCTAGCGTTGTGCGTTGTGTTAGAACACAGAAGACGACTGTTTTCAATTGTAAAAGAAAGAAGAAATCAAGGAAAACCTACAATAACTACATAATAAAATACTGTAGCTTAATTGTTAACGGCAAAAAAAATAATAAAGGTATAATTAGAAAAGTTACTTTAAAAAAAAACGGTTTCAAAATAATGAAACTGAAGGCAACCAAATATGAAAATTAACAAGAAGTCCATACTGCTTGATAACAACCTTGGCAATAACCACCGACCAAGAAAATACAATCAAAGTAAAGCAAATACAGTTCAAAACCAATTCTAATGAAAATAAGGAACTTGGAATATCTAACATACTTACAACAAACTAGAAAGTTAAATAAAATAATTATGGGATGCAGTTAAAGATACCAAGATGATAAAGATGAACAGCAGCTATTAATGATAGAAGACCGCAAATAAATCACTTTATGAATACCAAAAATTAAAAACAGAAGAAAAAATGGGACCTCTAAAATTACAAGACTAAGAAATAAAAAGAAATATCAGAATAAAATTGTGGATATTATAAAAAAGCACAATCCTTTAAAAGATGTAAACAATGAATGGAAAAATATCAAAGAAATTTAATCAAAACTGTAGATGAGATAACATTTCCTAAAAGGAATCAAGAAAAATTGTGATAATGAATGCAAAGCAAGTATTGAGAAGAAAAATGAAGAAACACTGAATTACCAAAATAATAACACAAAAAAATAATAAGACTGTCAATGAAGTAAAAAGATAATTTGCAATAAGAACCTCTAAAATGAAAAAAGACAAGAATTACCTATAAAAATTAAAAATATACACAAAAATAAAGAGAAAAAATCGTAAACACATTTATAAATAAATGAGTCAATAAAATAAATTTGTGCAGAAAAGAATTTAAAAAAAACAATCATAATTTAAGTACACTATGGAAGCCACGGAATTAACACATGAAGGATTAAAAGCAGAATAATGGTAACTAGTAGAGGAAATAGGCCAGAAAAAAGGCCAAAGTAAAAAAAAATCGCCAAGGTGGATTTTGATGCGGTTTGCGGCAATCGATTCTGCAAGTTGTCTCGAAAAAATGCTTTCTTTTAGTTTTTTGACGCTTTTTGTTATTGCATTTCTACAGAGGAAAATGCCTCTTTTTGGATGCACTTTCAGGAGCTATAATTCAGTTTCAAAGGAAATCGACAAAATGAACCAAAATGGGCCAGATTTTTCTACTCAGCGGTTTTTGGGGTCGCTGATCACGAATTTGAAGTCCAAATCATTCAAAAGTTGGAATTTGGAAAACTTGGACTTGTTCAAACTAAATAGCAAGCTATTGAATAAGTATTCGAGGGACGTGTCATTTTATGTGTTTTTTTTTGGGTGCTCATCCGGAATCTAAATTACTAAAAATATCATTTGAATGTGGAAATTCGCTACGTCCTCGTTCGGGCCGCCTTTGGCAACCCCACTTCCATCTTTACTCTAATTTGTGCCGCCTTCGGCGGCCCTGCCTAGAGCTTTGTTCTCGTTCGTGCCGCCTCGGCTGAAAAACACTAGAAAATGTAAAGATCAACCTTAAAATTAATAACGTGTTTATTGATTGGACGATACACACTATATAGAAAAGGCTCCTCTCTATTAGAATATTTTAAAGCCGAGCGAATAACTTTCTCGTACGCTCATCAGCGGCGCGCAGCTTTATTCGAATTTAGCAGCTATTTCAAAACATCCTGTGTATACGGATGAAGTTATCGACAAGCAAAAAATTATTTCCTACTCTACTAACAATGGTCTTCTCGACGCCGTAATAAGATTTTGTATTACTGCGCCCCTCTGAATTTTTCCCATTTAACCCAATGTAAAATAATAGATAAGCAGAGCTCGCTTGCAAAAGCGTTCCCGCCGTTTCATATTCTTCCATCTGGATTGCTACAGCATTTCTGTAACAACAAAGGTTCTCGCTACCTTTCTGCCCTAGAACGACGTTAATCACCCTGTTAGGTAGAGCGGCAGTGGCGTACGAAGTCGGGGTACATTAGTCACTTTTCGGCTCGTCCCAGGCAAGCCGTAGAAGATATTGAGAAACTAATTCTTCCATAAGCATTAACAAACGAGGACTTATCGATCCGCATTTTAAAATCATATCCATCGGGTATCAGAAGGCCGGGCCAAATTATCCTCCCTTAAAAACTAGAATTTCTCCCCATTTAAGTTTGACGCAGGTGGTTGATGTAGTACTACCCAACACATCGATTGGTACCTCAATTGCAATTAATTACTTATAAATAAGCGCTCCAGCTGGGGTTAAAGGGGGCCCCGTCCCCCTAGCTCCAGATTCAGAATTTTCGAATTTCTGAGATTTTTTAATTAAAACGTGTGTAACGGCGAAAACCTACGCCAACGGTATGAATCTTATCTCCCGATCTTCTTTTGTTTCGATACGGCGTTCCATTTTGCACTACTTTTGATTGGTCGCTTTTTTGACCCGGAAGATCGCATTTTTCGGGGTACCAACCCTAATACGCAATTGAAGACAATCGATGGGGCTACCCATTGATGCAAACCCTTTCGATTAAGTACCACAAATAAGGGCGTTATAAAACGTGAAAGATACATCATTTTTGAAATAACTGTACCTAGAAACAGTTTTCAGATATGTCGAACAAGGTCCATATGAAAGCCTATACTCTAGCGTATACAAAAATAAAAGTCCCAAGTCGATACGACTCTTTGTTCCCAAAGTACAGCACAAAACGCTCGGTTTTTTGTTTCCAGGAGGTGAGGGGAAGAAAACCAAACGCGAATCGGATAGTTTTTGCACAGGACTACTCAGAAGGGACGGTTCTATATGGAGTTCAAATTCGATAATTTAGAGCATTTTCGTGAAATTGGGTTTATGGTCGAGCCGGACCTACACGGCGCCCGCGTTTATTTTCCGAGTCGTAACTGTTTTCGTTCAAAGGGTGCCCCGCGGCACCCTAAGTATGCATGCCAAATTTGGTCCTCCTATCTCTTCTCCTTCTCGCTGTATGAATTTTTTTAGTTCAAAATGGAAATACCCCTAGCCCTGCCACTGGTAGAGGTAGAACGTGATTTTAGCGGTTGTCGTACCCAGGATCACTATGGTAAAGATTTTCCCAAAAGGGGTTTCGATATCTCTCAAAAACACAATTAGCCCTCAAGCCCGACGCCTATGAAACCAACCTCAAGTTCGGTTAGCTCGAAACAGTAGAGGGGACATCCAAAATACAGCGCCATCATTCAAACTCCTTGATTCCGGGCACTAAGGGCCAGGCGGTTTTTGGACGTTTTCTCCGCCACCCCCTTTTACCGTAGAGGGGGGTGACGGTGCATAGTCGCCATTGGGCCTAAAGGAAATGATATAACTCGAAATTCAACGAAATCTGCCTGGTGGTTTTCAAGATCTAGAAAACGAGTATGTCGAAAAAGCGCTATATTTGGCCCTTTCTTTACGAGTCCAAATTTTCAGAATTTTCAAATTCAAGTGACATTTTTTGATCATTTAAACTTGAAATTCGTGATCACCGCCCAAAAGAACACACAAAATGACACATCACTCCAATACTTATTCAATAGCTTGCTATTTAGTTTGAACAAATTCAAATTTTCCAAATTTTCCACTGATTATGACACTTTTGGATAATTTGGACTTCAAATTCGTGACCAGAAACCCCAAAAACCCCCAAGTGAGAAAGCTCATTTTGTCGATTTTCTTTCAAACTGAATTATAGCTCCTGAAAGTGCATCTAAAAAGAGACATTTTTCTCTGTAGAAATGCAATAACAAAAAAACTAAAAGGGGGTATTTTTTCTAGACAACTCACAGAATCGATTGCCGCAAACTGCATCAAAATCCATCTTAACGATTTTTTTTACTTAGGCCTTTTTTCTGCTTTATTTCCTCGACTCAAGTCTTATAGGTAATAAAGCTGTAGGTTGCGATGAAATAGCTACAGTTATTTAATAAAAACGAAAGCATTCAACTATGGGAAAAAGCTCACCATATATACAAGTGCTGCAAACAAGAGGTAATCCCCGAGAAATGGCAAGTAATAATCATAAATCTTATTTAAAAAAAGGGGATAAAGCTCTGTACAATAAACATCGTAGGATCACACCACTAAACATAACAGAACAGACTTACAACTGACATGCACAAAGTCTATCTCACCGATGTTTTTAAAACTTGGTATATACGTAAGTAGTACGGGTCAAAACATTAAGCACGACTTTTTTTGTATCGGTTGAACACGACGTTAAGTGAAGTGCACTACGCAATTAAAATAATAGGCACGTTACATTAGTCAAAGAGGTACCTATAGTACCTATTGAATATCAACCATATGTAAAGTCACTCATTTTTTCACGATGTCGATCACAAGTACTCATTAGAATCGACGATAATAAACTCCGAACTATGTCTTGATTGAAAATACAAAAGAATTTGACTAAGGTGCTGAATTGAACTAGATGAGGCGAAAACCACAGGCTTACTTCACTCTCCAAGATAAGTCAAAATATTTTTTCTCGATACGAGAAGTAATTCTTCAATTATAAAAACCAAGGGATTCACGGGTGTGTTAACAAGTTAAAGAGAAAATACCTTGTATGAAACCTAATAAAAAACAAGACGAAACCACTTACCCTCACTTGATTGAGGCTTGTCACAACACTCAAGGAAATTAGTACACCTGGACTCAATAGCACCAGCGAATGCGCTTACATGAACTACTCAGCTCTCCTCTAAACTTTTTCCGCGCAAAGTGATGCTAAGATCTCTACGGTGCGACATACATCCAATCAGAAGTCATGGATTTCAAAAATTAAATTTTAAATGACTAAAGACTTGGGAATAAGAATTTCTGATAATACAACGAATTAACCAAGCAGAAATATAAGATAAAAAATCGATAAGTTCTAACATCCCAACAAGGACGCAATTGTAAATTAAAGTTTAAAATTAAATAAAACCAAATAAGCTGTACAAATGAGCTAGTAGAGAAGTCTTGACTTCAATTCATTGTGGCTAAACCATAAAGCAAAAAATCGACGCTATATGGACTAGCTTTGAAAAAATGAACCAAGCAAGAAGCATCTACGAATACCAACTACAACTGTCTACTTATTTAAATTTTATATACAAAAGTGTAAAGAAAGTTGAAACATAATAATTAAAGAAGAAATCTTAAACTACAATTACTAAATCGTAATAAGAAGAAACCAACCCTTATCAAATTGCTAACTAGATCTACATTAAAATACATTAAACAAAAATACAAGCGCCAACTGTGACAGTTCAAAATCTACAGTGATAAAAATAAATTTAAATGTTGAAAAAATTATACCCCATGTCTTACCTATTGCAGTGATGTTGACCGTTTCATGAAAACTGTTGGACATAAATACAAATCAGAAGAATGGCGACTGTTCATTGATGCATCTAAATTTAGTTTGAAAGCAGTTCTATTGCACAATGGCAATGCATTGCCTTTAGTTCCCATTGCATATTCAGTTCACCTAAAGGAATCTTATGAAACTATGAAATATCTTTCAACGAGTGTAGACTATAAACGATACAAGTAGAAAATTTGTAGAGATTTAAAAGTTATAGCTTTGTTATTAGAAATGCAGCCGTAATTTACAAAATACAGTTGCTTTTGGTGCGAATGAGACAGTCGTGCTAAATCGCAGCATTCTATTGTGAAAAGTTGGCCAAGTAGGCAGATAGTTGTAGAAGAAAAAAATATTTTACATAAAAGCTTTGTGGATAGAAACAATATCAATTTGCCCCCTTTGCATATAAAGTTAGGGTTGATAAAGAATTTTGTAAAAGGTATGGACCTTGGCGGAAGAGGTTTTCAGTACATAGACGAGAAATTCTAAAAATCAGCACAGCTAAGTTAAAAGAGGGCACATTTGCGGGTCCCCAAATTCGGCAATTAATGAACGAAAGCGGTTTCGTTGCGGTTCTACAAGGAAAAGAAAAATGTGGTGTGGAATTGTTTCAAATCTGTCGGAAAGGGCTTTCTGGGCAACAACAAAGCGAAAAATTTCAAAAACCTCGTCGACGAAATGTTGACAGCATACCGTAAAATGTTTTCCTCGGAAACTATACATGCTAGGGAAAAACCAACAGCAGATTTGAAATCAGCATGATGATTTAAGATCACCTATTTGTAACTAGGAGCTAGAAAAACAGTTTCAATTTGCTAATCGGTGTAATCTTTCGTTGCGTTTCTAATTTCTTCGTCTTTTTATAATTAATTCTTTCCTCTTATCCATACATTGGATGATTTTTCTTTATTTCT
>VTPC01088959.1:0-26832 GCA_011009095.1 Ignelater luminosus
TTGTATTAGCTCCTCACCTCCATATTTAATCATCTCTGTGGTTACTCCATTTTCTCCGGGACTCTTATTGCTTGTTAGATTTTTTATTATCTCTTTCACTTCTTCCAGGCTTGGTGGTGTAATTACATGTTCTGGTGTTGGTTCTTCACGAAGTTCTTCATTGAATTCTCCGTACCCCTATCTCTGCTCTTTCTCGCCATTTAACAATTCTTCAAAATAAACCTTCCATACTCTTGGTATTTCATCCTCGCTTCCTTCCAATTCGCCATCTTTATTCTTGTATAATACTGTTTGTGTTTGATAGCCTCTCTTTTCTTTTCTTATTTCTTGAAATAGACTTCGTATCACTTTACTTTTATAATTTTCCTCTATTTCGTTTATTATCTTCTCATTAAATTCTCTTTTCTTTTCTTTCAAAATCCTTTTGGTTTTAGATCTTTGATTTATGTATGCTTCCTTTGCTGCGTTCGTTTCTCTCTGTAGCATAGTCAATCTCAATTTTGTTCTTTTTTCCACTTCTTGCTTGCACTCTTCATCAAACCAGTTTCCCTCAAAACTTCTCCTCTCACTTCTACATTCGACCACAGCTTTTTCATCCCCTCTCTTAGTGCCTTCCAGTGACTTTGAATATCTTCTCTATATTTCATATTTGTTAAGTTTCTGCTTAAATGATTTACATAATTCAGTTTGTCTTTTTCTCTACTTAATCTACGTCCCTCCTTATCTATAAATTTCTTTCTCTTTTGATTTTTTATTCGTGGTTCCTTTATAAATGTCTTTTTGTTGGAAGTCAGTGCAAAATCAATTAACATATAACCATTTTCATTCGTTGCTAGATGTTTGCTAAATTTTCCTATAACTGATTGAAACACCTCTTCTCTCCTAATCTTAGCGTTAGCATCACCCAAGACTATTTTTAAATCACATTTAGGCATTTCATCATATTCTTTGTCAAGGCTATTATAAAATTCTTCCTTATCCCCTCTTTGTGTTTGTTCTATTGGTGCGTTAATGTTTAGAAAGCTTAGCTTCTGGTATTTTCCTCTAAGTCTTATGCAGCGCATTTTATCCGAAATGGGTTTGAACTCAACTATTGCTGCCTTAAGATTTTTACTTATGATAAAACCCCTTCCCTAACATTCTATTGTTGGCTCCATTGTTCAAAAATAAATAGTCGTCAATTTCCACTATCTCGTTTCCTTTCTGTTTAGACTCTTGAATGGCCACCAAATCAAGCTTATGTTTTTTAATTTCGCTCACTAAATTTTTTAAGGCTCCAGGTTCATAATTACCTTGAACATTCTACGTGCCTATCTTTAAATAACTGTTTTTACTTGTTCTTTCTTTTTCTGATATTGTCACCGTATCTATTTTTGCTTTTCTCATAACCATACACATTGCCTTGTCCGTCTTTTTTTTCCACCCTGGTATACTCTTTTAGTTTTTTGACTGAGCTTTTTCTAACTTCTCCTTTGCTCTGTCCCATCTCCATTCCACTCCGTCTGCGATAACTTTATTGTATCCTATTTTGACATCCTTTCCATTTCCTTTTTCCTCATTTGCCTTTCTTCTAATCTGCTTTTGTTTCTCCCTTTCAATTACCTATAAATCGTCGTTAATATAAATTTTCTCTTCTTTAATTTGTTTTAACTTTGCCTTGTTTTCATAACTGTTGCCTTATCTAGTTTGTACACTTTTTGGGCTCAATTTGTATGTTCATATGCTGTAAAATAAGTTTCTCCATTGTTTCTTTTAAACTGTTTGTTCCATGTTGTTCATATCTAACCTAGAAATTACAATATTCTTCTCTCTTCTTTCTTTATCCAACCTTTCTATTTTGCTTTTAGCTTCTGCCAGTTCTTCTCGTATTTTTTTGTTATCCTGTTTTATATTATCATTTTCCTTTTGAAATTTTGATTTTCCATTTTCAAAGTGTTTATTTCCTTACTAAATTCTTGATTTTTTTTCATACCTTTTATATCTGCTTGTAACCCTTTTATATGTACCAATAATTGGTCTAGCTTTGTTTCACTACTTTGTGCTTCTTTTGTAGGTGTTGTACTTCTACCCTTTCTAAATCCTGCTTGTGAGTCTTCCAGCGTCTTCTGGATAAGTTCCCTAAGCCTTTTCTTCAACACTCTTTTAAATACTTTAGCTGCAACACTTAAGAGGAAAATTCCTCTACAGTTTGCCCACGTCATCTTGTCGCCCTTCTTATGTAGTGGTATAATAGCTGCTATCTCCCATTCTTTTGATATTTTCTTGGTGCCCCAAATCTTATTTAAAATATTTATATAAAGACTACTCCTCTCCCTTCTCCTATTTACCTTAACATTTCCGATTTTATCTAGTCAACTTCTGCAGCTTTACCAATTTTTAGGAACGTTAACGCTTTTTTAACTTCACTTTCTGTAATCTTCCCCTCATTTCTATCTCCTATTTTCATTTTGCCTTCTATGCTTTCTTGCTTCCAGTTTCTGCCCTTCACTCTCTCTCTCTAAACTTTCTTCAAATCTTTCTCAGGATTCCGGCTTACATTTTTTACCGTATCTTTCACTTTCTTACTCTGATCTTTATATATTTCGTAATCCGTCTGTTTCTTTGTTACTAAATATCTTTAAATAAGCCTTCTTCTTAAATTTGATTTCTTGTTTTACCTCGTCGCACCACCATTGTGTCTGTTTACTCTGGCTTGATATAATATTATGTTTAATAAAGTTCTATTTGTCTTAGAACTTGATATGGAAAAAATTAAAATTTAGAAAAATTAAATAAAAAATAAAGTTTAAAATAGCAGCAAAAATTTAATAATAATACAGAACAATAAAATTAAAAAAAATCAAAAACGTAGGTAAAAACAGCTGCATCAGCTCTTCTGCCAATTGTGCATGAACACCTGTTTAACGAAGCAACTTTGGATATAGGTAAGTTGGATTAAATCGCCTTACTCTGAGCCCAGTAATCAATGACCAAACATATTAGAGACACCCTGCATAATATAAAAATGTAAGATGTCACATCCAGGAAGTTCAGGTCACTTCACTCAAGAAATAAAGTTCAAAATTTCTCTCTCACGTGAATAATTGCAAAATTCATGTATTCAGTAAAATCTATTTCCTGTTTGATCTACTGCTGAGCATAACTGGATCAACTTAAATTTCCTAATGCTTAACTAGCGTTATTCTGTGCAGGACTTGAAAAAAGAAAATACTGAATCAGGTAAATAAGAAGATATGTGATACTGATAATAATTGCTTTAGTAATTAAAAATACCTTTTTCTTCAAATGTCTTCCTGAACAGAAATCCCGCAAGGGTTAGTTAGTTCTGATTAGGTTTCCGGCAGAGGAGACTTGTTTTAAGTAAATAATTTAATTCATTCAAAGTCAAATTCTTATTTTTTATTTAAATTTGTTGTTGTTTAATTGTAAAGTAAGTTGTCTAATACATTAGTTAAACTATTTCTATATTTTATTAATAAATTATTTGCGACTGCAAATTTGGCAAGGAATTTTTTTAGTTTGTAATTGGTTTATCTTCCTGTTGTTAGTAAATTTTATTAGCTGTACTTGGATTTTTCTTCGGTCACTGGGCTCTGAGTTTTTTTCATGTAATTTCTTTCAGGAAGTGTTAGTGCTAAACCAAATTTATTTTTTGTCGGTTAATAAATTATAAAGATCTAGATAGTCACTTCTATATTTTGTAACCATTTCTCAGTTCTTTTGGGAAATATGGAAAGATCGTATGAGTAGTTAGTTTGCAGCATTAAAATTTTTTTACTGAAAATATCAGTGGCGTAGATTTTCTACATAATAAAAGAAAGCTCCACTAAGGCTCAAGTTTACAAATTTTCAAAAAAGAAATGCAAGACTTACAATCTTCTTGCAGTTCCAAATGCTCAAAACTAAAAACGGAAATAAAATTTAAAAATTGTACTAAAGATTTCAAAACTATCAACCTCTAAAGTACAGACGTTCTAGATATGTATCTGTAAGAAAAATCCTTAATTTTTAAATATTCTAGCATCCCTTTACAGTTATCAGGATATAAGCTACATCCTTTATATTTTAAAAGCAATCAAGAGTAAAAGCAATTAAAGTGAACGAACTAATATGGGAGCAACAGCAATAAACAAAGAAAACGAGCTGAGTGTGAACCTAGCTGATGACAAAGAATACAAATTTGAAAAGGTGTATAAGTTTGTATACCTGGGCGTGGTGATTGACGACGAAGGAAAGGAAAAGTATGAGCTGGAGGCAAAGATAGCGAAGGAAAATAAGAAGTTAGGCAGTTTAAGATCCCGAATGAAGTCAAAGCACGTATTTAGGAAACGCAAAGTATAAGAGTTTATAAACGGTGATTAGGCCTACGGTAACGTATGCTTGTAAGGCATAGGTTTTAAATAAGAAGGAGGAGAAAATGCTAGAGGGATGGGAAAGGGAAATCCGGAGAGGTATCTTTGGTGGAAAGAAGACAGAAGAAAGCTGGGAAAGAAGAAATAATAAAGAGCTAATGTCGTTGTACAACGAGTCCACCATCACAAGGTTCTTTAAATCGCAAAGGATTAGATGGTTAGGGCACGTCGAGAGACTTAAACTAAAAATTTTTGCTATGGGTTTCCAGAAACGTGAATCGTTTACTCAAAGATTTAAGGGTGATATCCAAAATATAATTGAAAAAGTTCAGTCTACCAGTCTAGTGGTAGTCGGTATTCAGTAGAAATTACTATAAAATCTACCGACTACCACTTTACTGACCAACTAATCAAACATTTGGAATTTTATTCTGGCCTATTATTCTAAATAATGCAAATAATTACAGTCGTTTTTTGACAAAAACATGAGTTCACTGAGATATACTCAATGGTATTTGAGATGCAACTTATGCTATAGCAACGGTCGCCAACGTGTACGAGTTTTATTTTCTAATATATAGCATATAACTAGATTTCTTTTGAAAGTTACAATGCGTATTAATTTTTTCTTTGCTTCTACATAATATATGTAAGTTAGCGTGTGTTATATGATAGTTCTGTCAAGGTGATTTTGAGGTGGCAGGCATATCTGAAGATAAGATATTATGGTGTAAACTCCCAATGGAGTATGCAAATTTGAAAAATCACAAAATATTATCTAAAAAATCAACAATCAAAAGAGCTATGACTGCCATTAGACCAATTAATGGTTATCGCAGGGTAGGTGTAAAAATAGATGATGCACTGAAAAAGCAATACTTTGATGACGAAGGTAACTTGTGTTTTAAGAACCTTCCCTTGGAAGAAATTCACTCGCCAAACACTACTCCCTCGTCTAGCAGTTTGGAAGAGAAAAACTTTTTAATCAAACGAATAAAAGAATTAGAAGCCAAATTAACCTTGAATGATGAACAAAAATTACATCATGTTGAGAAAAAATTTGTTCTAGAAAAATTCGAAAAAAACACAGAACACAGCGCAATGGCTTGAACAATTTGAAGCTGAATGTGCTAGACATAATGTACAAGATGATACTAGGATCATCAAAATACTGCGATTTTTCTTGTTAGGTTCTCCTAAAGACTGGTATAAAGCAAATCTTAAAAGGATCGGTTTGGTAAATTGGAAGCTGTGGAGAGAATCGTTCCTGATAGTTTTCGTAGACAAAGGTTGGTCTAACATAAAGAAAGCTTATAAGTTCAAATATTTAGGTGGCTCTTTGGTGGATTACGCTCGAACTAAAGAAAAGTTATGTCTTGAAGCTGAAGATCAGAGTACAACCTTATCAAGAATTAATATGATTGTGGTTGGACTGCCTTTATACGTACAAAACAAGCTGGATAAAGAAGAAATTACAGGAATGGAAAAACTGTTTATTGAACTACGAATACTGGATGATGCGTACAACACGAAGAGAAAAGATATTACATCAACCGTAGCACCACCCAAAAAAACAGACAAATATGATGACCAAAAGAAGAAACTACAAGATTCATTTAAGAAACCTTGTTATATGTGTGAGGCTCTGGGTTTTAAAAATCGATATCATCCCACAAACGAGTGTAGAAACAAGGAGTCCTATGCTACTAAGATAAAAGTAAAATTTCAGGAAGCAGAGCCACACGATAAAGTAGCAGAGATGATGAACATTGAAATTGATGATAGACCTTTAAACTAAAAGGCCCGGAGGAATTGAACTCATTAATAAAAACAAATGTTCTAATTGATAATAGCATGAAGATAAAAGCTGTGTACGACAGTGGCTCAAATGTCAGTTTAATAAATCAAAGAGTGATACAACTTTTAAAATCAAGTTTGATAAGACACAATCGAGTTTTTAAGACGATTAATGGGTTCAATTTTTCCTCCGCAAGGGCAAATATTATTTTAAAAATTGGTACTGTAACCGACTAACTTAGCACTTATGTGATAAAGAATAACCAGCTTTCTTATCATTTATTATTAGGCCTTGATGCCATATAGAAGTTTAGACTTCTTCAAAATGAGGATTTAGAGATTTTACAAAAAATTAATGAAGAAAAAATAATTAAATTAGATGATATAGAAAAGAAGACTTTTCAAAATGAATCAGATGATTACTTTGAAGTCAATTTTAATGAAAATATAAATGTAAGTAAATTTCAAGCAAATCTTAATTACATAGAAGCTGAAAAGAAAAAAATAGAGATTTCTAATTGAATAAATAAGTACACCTGCATGTTTGATAAAGATAAGTTTGATGTTGGCAGGGTGAGATCCAACGAAGCTAAAATTAAGTTAATAAGAGACGAATACGTTACTTCACGACCCTATAAATGTTCCATTCCAGACGAACAAGAGATTACAACTCAAGTCAAGAAATTGCTAGAAACTGATCTCATAGAAGAGTCTGACTCAGCCTATGCTTCTCCTGTAACACTTGCATTTAAAAAGGATGAGGGACGTAAATCAAGACTGCATTGATTTTAGAAAATTAAACCAATTAGTGGTTCCTGAATCATTTTATTTTCCAACAATAAACGACGTTATAGATAAAGTATCTAATTGCAAGTATTTCACAGTTCTTGATATAATTCTGCGTTTTGGTGTATTGTGCTGAATATTTCGGACCATCCAAAGACATCCTTCATCACAAAAGCAGGAAAACTCCAGTTTAAAGGCCTCCCATTTGGCCTTAAAAACGCTCCAGCAATTTTCCAACGTATTTTGTCAAACATAATTAGAAGAAATAATTTAGACAAATTCTCTATCAGTTATATTGACGACATCTTGATATTTTCCAAAACATGGGCAGAACACCTTCAACATATCGCACAATTACTTCAAGCATTAATGGATGAGGGACTTAAAATTAAGCTGGTGAAGTGCATTTTTGCTGATCAATCAGTAAAATATCTTGGCCACTTTATTCAGCATAACTATGTCTCTCCCGCGCAGGAAAATCTAGTTGCAATTAAAAATCTTAAGAGACCAACAGATAAATCTGGTGTTCGAAGTATACTGGGTTCCATTAACTTCTATCTAAAATATATTGAAAACAGTTCACAGAAGTTTGAACCACTTCTTCATAGATTACTAAGAAAAAATGTTGAATTTCAATGGTCAAAAGAATGTGAAAAATCGTTCGAGGTAATAAAAGGTTATTTCTGCTCTTTTCCTATTTTATCGATTTATGATGTAGATAAAGATATATATATCGAAACGGATGCGAGTTATAAAGGACTGGGTGCTACTTTAAAACAACCACAAATGGATGGGAAACTTCACCCTGTTGCCTATTTTTCAAGAAAATTGTCGGAAAGAGAGACGAAAATGGATGTTATTCATTTAGAATGTAAAGCTATCAAGGATGCAATTAAATACTGGCAATATTACTTAATAGGGCGGTCTTTTACGGTATGCAGCGACCATAAACCATTAGAAAATCTTAAAACAAAGTCACGGACTGACGAAATATTAGGTGATTTGGTTTATTATTTATCTCAATTTAATTTCAAGATTATCTACAAGAAAGAGAAAGAAAATATTTTGGCAGACCTTTCATCACGGTATCCCGTTCTGGAATACTTTGAAAATAATGATGCGATTACAGTTGTAAATTTAGTAGAATTAGTTGACATTGTAAATGATCAAAAATGCAATATTAATAAGCTGAGATTTGCAAAGAAAACCGACGTACACCGAGACATTATTTTTAAAAAATTAAGGAACAAGCCTAGAATATTTGTCTGAGTTGAATTTGGAAAAAAATTAATAAAACTCGTCCATGAGACTTATGACCATATTGGTATTTCTCAAATGCTCGCTACAATCAGGCCATTTTACTACTTTAAAAACCTTGATAATTTAGTTAGTGATTCTGTAAAAAGTGTTCAACATGCATTGAAAATAAAACACGCCGCAGTAGAATAATTGGCCTAATGTCAAAACTAGAACCAGCCAAGGAACCTTTTGAAATTATGTCTATTGACACCGTTGGTGGTTTCGGTAGAACTCGATCAAATAAAAGGTTCATGCATATCTTGGTGGACCATTTTACTAAGTATGCCTGGATTTCCACATCACGAACTCAAAGTGCTCGTGATTTTATAAACCTCATTGCTCCTATAACAAAAAAAATAAAATTAAAATCATACTAGCTGATCAGTACACTGGTTTAAATTCTGAAGATTTTAAGACTTATCTTGATAAACGAAACATTTAGTTGATTTTTACCTGCATCGATTGTCCATAATCTAACGGTTCAAACGAAAGACTTAATCAGACACTTGTGAACAGAATAAGATGCAAAATAAATTCTGATGGTGAAGAAAGAGCTTGGTCTACTATTGCCGAAGAATGTGTGACTGAATATAATAAGACAATTCATTCAGCTACAAAATTCCAACCTCTGTACCTATTAACCGGAATCCACTCTACAATATGCCCAATTAATAAAGACAGCCCACTAAATCTGGCGGAAGATAGAACACAGGCATTCCTCAACTCTATGACAAACTTTCACACGAATAAATTACGAATTGATAAGACTTGAACCTATCATGAATTTAAAGTTGGAGATCAAGTCTTCGTAGAAAACGGAAGCAAACTTAATCGACGGAAAATGGATAAAGTGAGGATTGGCCCGTTTACCATTTTAAGTCAGATCTCACCATTATTTTATAAACTTGATTGCGGGAAGCGAAAGAAAACATCCAATTATTTTTATGTCAATAAGTTGTTCTTTTGCCTTTCTGACTAAAATGATTTGGGAGGGGGAGATGTAAGTTAGTGTGTGTCATATGACAGTTCTGTCAAAGTCTAATGAACTTTTATTTACTTTTTTAATAGTAGTAGAAACGTGTAATTTAATTATTCTTTGCAGGTATGTTAACTTATGGTGCTTTATTTTAATATTGTAATTGTAATTCTTTGCAGAATAATAAAATCAGTTGGAAAACGATCTTACTTATATTTTACACCTTCTTCTATTTTTTTAGTATGCTTCGTTTTTCTTTTGTCAAACACTTGTCGAAGTGGCCGAAGGTTGACATTGGAAGTATTTGCCCTGTAATTCCTGTTGATTCTTTAAAGAAAAGAAATTTTATTTCAAGCTAACCTCTATAACTTGAATTAAATGATTTACATTATCTTTATATATTTTAAATTATTCTTATTATTCTTTTTTCCACAAGGTTAAGTAAAGTGGGGAGCAGCTAATGCGTCATGTTAGCAACTCAGTTTTGCCTAAGTACTTGAATGTACTTGTTGCTTGTTTTTATTCATAGTTTGAACCATAATGGCTATTAAAACAACGATACACTACATCAAAATATGACAAGAAGTCATAGTGTTTGAAAAACTTAGTCTTGAAGTTATGGCTGACTGTATGGATAAAATTCTCAATATTGCATTTACAATAACAATTTTATTTTGATAACATTATGCAATACACGTAATTAACAAAATTTAACAAAGTTCAAGTTGAAACATGTGCTTAAATTAATAAAAGTGTACATTACTAGTGATATCATAACTGCACAATAGTGCTCGGCTTGTTTTAATTTTATTAGCAATAACTGCAAAACCTGCCCCATTCAGTTTAGTTATTTTGTAATCCTCGTACTACAGAACATGCAGACCATACTATCTTGAACATCTGAAATAGATAAATGTAACCACTTACTATTACAATATGCATTCAAAAAAGAGTTGTTTTGCTAACATATACTTGCATTTACGACAGTATTTGCATTAATAGGGAACAAATCACCAGCTTTTATAGTGACTTCATCTTGAGCATTCTGAATCATAAGCAATATGGGTGTCTTCATAGAAGGAAAGAGGTGATGGTACCAATTGGAAAAATAAGCAGCGTCTGATATTGCCAAAGCCTATAAAAACACATATTTCTTCTAATGAAACATTTTAAGTACAATAACGTTAAAAATTTTATTTTGTTAGTGACAGTGCTATTTGTTATACTGATAATATCATTAGCAGTCTAATAAATTACCAAAAGCTAAACAATAACGTTTGAAAAGAAACATTAGACAAATCATCAGCCGATTCTTTTTCTTGTTAACAGATATTTTGCATTTGCTTCTCCTTTGTTCAACTTGTTTTTTTTTGCAAATGAGCCTACTGCTTTTCAACTGACTAGTATAAGATGGGAAACTAATCGAAATAGTACTAACACGCTAATATATTCTAAAAGCTTGAGAATTTCTGCAGTACCAAAACAAAAGACAGTTTTTATTCAAAAAAAAACAAGAAATTGCTTGATATCTTGAAGATTGTGGACGTTAATAAAAATGTTAGTAAATAGCTGAGAGACAGCTAAAAATGAAGAAACTCTTTTTTTGGGACACCTTGTACACTGGAGTACTATCAGGTGAAATTTTTTGTAAACTGAAAGTGTTGTTAATTATTTTTGAAACATATTTCAATTGCCAACTATGCTTATGTAAATTTTGAAAAACATCTCTTGAAGGTTAGTACAACTTTAAACACTGTTAATAAGAAAACTTACCTCAGTTGCTATAAAATTCGATGGAATGCAATAAAAGGAGAGTGATACCATAAGAGATACATATATAACTCCATGCCTTACTTGCATTGTGTGGGAACGACTGGAAAAAAACACAAATTTTTTACTGATTATTATTTGTTTAATTTAATTGTAAATAGAATAATTGTATTTTTAGCGGTCGGAAGCAGGCAGATTTACAGATTTGTCTTACAGTTAGTGCATGTTTCACTCTTTTAAAATCACACCAAAAGGCTTGTTTTACTTACTCAGTTATAACTTTAATTGAAAAATGTCCGTCTAATTTTTATTGACATTTAAAAATGAATATGAACTGGAGCAAACAAAATGCTATGAAAATAAAATGCTTATCTTACAAGAACATATATAAATCTGATAATAATGAAACTTCCGACCTACCTTGAAACTGCAGCAAGTAATTCTGCACAGGAAAGTATACTAGCTGTAGTATATTCAACTAATAATAACAAAGAAAACGTTTGTTGAAATTCCTTGACGAACCTACAAATAATAAAATTTTCATAGCAAAACTATGATTGCTCTGAGAAAAGTGCTATCAGCTGTGTACTTACCGTACCATCAGTAGATGATGTTGAATGCTATCTTTCATTTTCTCCAAGTAATTTAATTCTATCTCATGGAGATTGTTGCCGTTTGCTGTTAATTCCTCCAAAAAGTGACAAAGCGTTCTAAACTGCATCACTATTTCTGCACAAAACCCTATATACATACAGTCTGAACACCAAATAAAAACTGCATAAGGAGATATGAAAATAGATTGTGCTACTACTAGAAAACGACGCTGTATTTCGTGTCCTTCCAAGGCCCAAAATCCAAGTGCCGGAAAGTTTTGCCATAGTTGAGGTATAACACTAATCAAGCATAGTGCAACCATCAAGAGGAAAAGTTTTTGCAAATTACTAATTAAGAAACGTATTGAATTCAATTCTACTTTAGTTCGTTGACTGCATTTTTCAATGCTCCAGAACAACTTAGTTCTTTCAATAAGTTTCATGAAATCTTCATTACGCAATACTAAAACAACGACTTTTCCAAGTATCTGCAAGAAAGTCGATAATAGCCATATAATGGTATATTTATGATTTTACTTACCTGGATAAAAGAACCTATTCCTTCTAAGTTTCTTACGAAATCGGAAACATCTCTTTTTATATTTACAAATTGTATCAGACCCATTATAATTTGATAAATTAAAGATAAAATAAACGGGATGATTAGAAAATTCCTTTTCAATTTGTTTGTAGAAAAGAATCCCATCTTGAGTAAACCCCAGATTGGTAATCTCAATAATGTTGGTATTTCACTGAATTTGACATCCATATTTTTTTATTTGTTTATTCTGCAACAATGAAGAATTATTGAATTAAAAGGAAAAACAAAGTAAGTAAAATAAAATTGAATTAATAATTTCCCGAGTTAAAGGAGACTACAAATAATGCAATATACTGATCAATACAAAAAGCACATAAATAAATAGACTAAGCTGGTAAATTTTTACAATCAATCTACCATCTTTAGAATAAAAATAATTTGTCGTTTCGTTTTTCAATTTAAATCTTAAAACGTGATTTGCGTAACAATTACGTAGTAATTATAAAAGTCATTGAAATACAACACAAAAAGGGTAACTTCTAAAGATCAAATTACAGATTATAGACGGGAAGCCGAAACTGATAATTCTTTGGAACTTCGTGGGAGTTTCCAAACTGTAAAGAAATTTATTATGCTGTACTCTGATACAAGGAATTGAATAATAAATAGAAAGTAATAATTTTATTCTGGCAACTTTGGGGTCTTGTAGGTAAGCTATTTATATCGATAATAAAGTAAAACTAGATCGTATTGCTTTATTAAGTGTTTTGGATTTTATAATTTTTCTTGTTTATTTTATTTAGCTAAATTACAACAAAAAATTAAATAATAGAAAGCACTGATTAGATTTGATTGAATATGCAAATTGAACGGTTATTGATGAATCTTAAAAAATATAAAAAATAACCTATAGATTATGTCTCACTACTATAGGTTCGTTTCATCAAATGAGTTTTGAACTGATTAGTTATTGTTTTACGCGCTTGCACCAGCGAAGAACTTTGCAGAAAGGTTTTTACAAAATTTGTTGATGAAAGAGGTTAAGAATACATTTTTGTGTTCAGCTGTTGTTTCCACCTAACTCAACCAATTAATCTACCTAACCTAAAACAAAAATTTTTTCATGGTTTGATCTTTCGATTATTAATATACAGTACAAAAAAACTAATTTAAGTTTCAAAACTAATTTGTATTTTAGTAAATTGAGTAGAAGGATTGTTGTTGGGAATGCCATGTCATTGTTCTAAGGTTCATAACTAAAGTTGAGATTGGCTTCATTGCATAAGGGATGGGTGAAATTGTGATAAATGTCTTATTATTTATTTTATCTACTTTTGTATTTGACATTTTAAGTTTCTATTGTACATATTTGTATGTGTGTTATTTGTGATAATAAATCAGTCTTCATAAAATCGAGTTTCTGTTAAGACGTCACATGGTGCTGCGAACAGGATTATTATTATTATTATTATTTGTAATTCTTGTGGATGTAGGATTGTTAAAGTTAATTAAGGTAGATAGAAAATTATTAATTAAATCAGACATTTCTTTAACAAATTATAGTAATCAGCGTATACCAGTTTTAGGTGTTTGCTACCTAAATTGTAAGTACAAGCAAAATCTCCAACAAACGAGAAAGAGTTGCAACGGTTTTTGGGAATTGTTACATATGTTGGAAAATTTATTCAGACTTTTTCTCAAATTACTGCCCCCTTAAGAGAATTATTGAGAAAGATATTGCATGGTACTAGAATGAGGATAAAAAAACGCAATAGATTATCTAAAGACAATTCTAACAAGTAAACCAGTTCTGCAATATTATGATGTCAATAAGCCTTGTATTTTATCTGCAGATGCTTCAAAAGACGGATTGGCTGCAGTATTATTATAAAATAAAATGCCTTGTGCATATGCCTCAAAAGCCATGGCAGGCGCACAGAAGAGGTATGCCCAAATATAAAAGGAGCTCTTGGCTATTCTATCTGCTTGTAAGCATTTTCATCAGTACATTTATGGAAAACATGTTGTTGTACAGATAGACCACAAACCGCTTGTGGCGATTTTTAATAAACCATTGGTCTCTGCACCATTACGGCTACAAAGGTTACTAATGAAAACCCAAAGATATGACATAGAGTTACATTATGTTCCTGGAAAATATTTATACCTGGCCGACACCCTGTCAAGAGCCACATCAACAAATAATAAAATTACCAAATCGGAAGATAAGTTTGATGAAGAAGTGGAAGCACATGTTGGTTTACTTCAAATGCATCTTAACGCAACTGATCATAAAGTTAAGGAAATACAGAAAGCTACTTCTGAGGACGCTGTATGTAAGAGTTTAAGTTTGTATATAAAAAACAGATGGCCCAAAAGGAGTACAATCAATTGTACAACATTATCATAAGTTCCGAAACTAATTACCAGAATATAGAGGACTAATATGTAAAGAAAATAAACTAATTATTCCCTTGAATTGTCGTTCAGATCTGTTATCTAAGCTTCATTATGGTCATTTTGGAGTTAATAAAACAAAAAATAGAGCTCGACTATGTTTTTATTGGCTTGGAATGGCAACAGACATTGAAAAAATGGTTCTAAGTCGTCATATATGTATGACACATAGAAAGAATAATTCACGAGAACCCTTAATTCCTCACGATATTCCAAATTGTCCTTGGAAGAAAGTAGCATGCGACTTATTTAACATAGGAAGAGATGCATACTTGTTAGTGGTAGACTACTATTCTAAATACATTGAAATTGCCAAGTTAGAAGATTCTACGTCTAGTAATCAGATTATCGTGCATTTAAAATCAATATTTAGTCAAGAATGGGAGTATCAGCACATTACGTCCAGCCTATTATATTCATAGTCAAACGGCGTGGTAGAACAAAACGTTCGAATAGTAAAGAATTCGTTAATTAAAGCCAAACAAGCAAACAGAGACATGTACTCACCAATTAAACGAATTAACCTCTCTCCTGCTCAACTCTTAATGGCCAGAACATTAAGAGACACTCTTCCAATAAATGAATCACTGTTAATTCCAAGAACTTCAAACAAAAATTTAGTAAAGGGTGCCCTTCGAAAAAAACAAGAAAGCCAGAGATATTATTATAATAGAGGTACGAAACCATTAAACTCAATAAAACATCGACAGAAGATATACGTAAAAACTCAACTTAAAGATAAAGAATGGAGACCAGCTACTATTGAAAACAGAAAAGAACAGCCAAGATCATATACGTTTAAGAACAGTGAAGGCGATTCATATACGAGAAATCGTCGACTTATTAATGTTATTCCTGACATACCCGATGACGAAGTTCGGCAAGAAGAGCTTTCAAAAGCATCTCAAAGTGTAAGAGAAGACGATAACGAGACAATATTAAACGCAAGCAATTTTGAAACTTTTAATGTCCCTACCCAATCCAGTCGTGGTAGGCCAATTAAAATTACAGATAGGCTGAAATATTAAATTGATTATGAGCTTAATTAGTTAGATACAATAGTTTGTTTGATTTTAGTTTAATGAGAATTTTTATAAGAATTCTACTGTGTTTATATAATATCATTAATGGTTAAATGTGATAAATGTCTTATTATTTATTTTATCTACTTTTGTATTTGACATTTTAAGTTTTTATTGTACATGTTTGTATGTGTGTTATTTGTGATAATAAATCAGTCTTCATAAAATCGAGTTTCTGTTAAGAAGTCACAGAAATGGGGGCTTTTGTGGGATATCAAAATCATGTTTGAAGTGTCCATTCTTATAGTAGTCATGTGTACAGTAATTACCAAAAAATATTTCTCCTCTTGGGCAGTGGGGAGTTTTTGAATCTATACAGTAGATTGTAGAGTAAAAACAAGAAGAATTAGGAAGATAATATTTGTTGTATATACATACCTGGTAGAAAGGCTAGAAACTGACAGAAAGCTACCTAAGGCTAAATCTAGATGCTATGTTTTTTTGAGATTTACAGTTGTTATTCTAAGTAAATAATTTTATTCGAATTATGTGTAGAATGTGTGCGGACAATTTATACCGACCCCCGCACTTTAGATGTTAATCTACAGAGGACCCCCATTAAGTAAGACACTCGCAATGTTAAACACATTTCTACAATTGGTATTTTGAGTTGATAATTTTGCTAACAGTTAAGGTAAATTTATTGTTAATTACTACCGACCTAACAATTTTAAGAAATTCTGTCTAGATTCAGCAATTAAATCTGTTTGAGGATGTTGCTAGCATTATTCGGTATAGTAAATAGAAGTTCCAGCAAGCTTGCTCAAGTCAAAAAGGGGAGTAGTCCGCAAACAGTGGGGTAATATAGCTCTGCACGCCTGGAAAATTTTAGGCGCCACAAAATAATATTAATTCAAGTCAAATTTTAGGGCGCCAATTACGTTTAAATAGTCCAGATAATCTAAATTGTTAGTTCAACTTCGTTTTAGTTTCCTTGGAAAAAATAACAAAGTTCTTCCGAATACCAGCAACAGAATAACTCTCTAAACAATAGTTCCTAATTAACAATAAATTTGGTTTTGACATGATTAAAATTATAATTAAACACAAATCACTTTTGGCTATAAAGAACATCTAAGTACACTAAAATACAAGTTTTATTGAAGGACTAACTTTAAGTGAAAATTATTTCTGTGATTATTCACATAACACAATTAAAGGGGGAGAGGTAATAATTTATCCTTGCACTACACTGTATAACATCTGCTATTTTGGCGTCGCCAGAGATCGTGATTAACTTATTGCACAATAGCATTAGCGATGTGCATACAATGAAAACTGCACAAAACTTTCAAAATTTGTTTTTACATTTTCTGTTAAATATCGATATAAGAGCGAGTCCTTCTACTACAAATATTACAAAATTTCTGCACAGGTTCTACTCTAACACACGGGCTGAAAAGTCCCAGGTCTAACAAATAGATGGCGCTAGTTCTATTGCATTCACCGCTTTTTCAGTTAGTACTAACTTTCAAAAGACAGCTGTTAAAATTTCACGATATTCTATTCATTATTTTGTGAGTTATTGTGCTAAGAGTGACGCTACTTTTGTTATTTTCAAAGCAATGGATCAAAAACAATTTCGTGTTTTAATTTTACACTGCTTCTTGATGGGAAAAAATACCGTTCAAGCGAAGCAATGGCTTGAAAAGTGTTATGGGGACTCCGCTCCATCAGAAACAACAATAAAACGTTGGTTTGCTGACTTCAAACGTGGTCGTAGAGACACCGATGATGCAGAACGCAGTGGACGTCCAAACGAGGCGGTAACACCAGAAAACATAAAAAAAATCCACAAAATCGTTTTGAATGATCGAAAAGTGAAGTTGCGTGAGTTAGCTGACATCGTAAAGATATCAAAAGAACGTGTTGGCTTTATATTGCATGAGCATTTGACTATGAGAAAGCTCTGCTCAAAGTGGGTGCCGCGTTTGCTCACTGTTCACCAAAAACAAGAACGTGTTGATGTTTCTGAGCAGTGTTTGGCCATGTTTAAACGTAACAAATTGGAATTTTTGCGTCGATATGTGACAATGGATGAAACATGGATCCATCACTTCACTCCGGAATCAAAACGATCGTCATCTGAGTGGACAGCAACTGGTGAACCTCGTCCAAAGCGACCGAAAGCACAACAATCGGCTGGAAAGGTTATGGCCTCGGTATTTTGGGATGTGCGTGGTGTAATATTCATCGACTATCTTGAGAAGGGAAATACCATCAACAGTGAATATTATATAGCGTTATTGGAGCGTTTGAAGGCCAAAATTGCAAAGAAACGACCGCATATGGCAAAGAAACAAATTTTGTTTCATCAAGACAACGCACCGTGTCACAAGTCAATCAAAACAATGGCAAAACTACATGAATTGAACTTCGAATTGCTCCCACATCCACCGTATTCACTAGATTTGGCTCCCAGCGACTACTGGCTGTTCGCAGATCTAAAAAAAATGCTTGCCGGTAAGAAATTTCGCTCGAATGAAGAGGTTATCGCTGAAACTGAGTCCTATTTTGAGGCAAAAGATAAATCGTTCTACAATAGTGGTATTGAAATGTTAGAGCGGCGCTGGAATGATTGCGTTGTTCTTAATGGAAATTACGTTGATGAATAAAGCTAATTTTGAACCAAAAAAACCGTGTTTTCTTTGTTAGGCGTGGGACTTTTCAGCCCATGTGTTATATGCAGCCCACTTACGCCACACCGTCGCACGGTGATCAATTTCGCTCATTTAGAAAAACAAAATTTTTAATCACCGCATTATGGTATGGAATGTAACAGAAGCACACTCTAGTAAATCAAAATGCAAAATTTACCTTTTATGACTTTCATTACACAAATTTCTAAGAGATATTTAACCTTAGAATTCACCAAAAATAGAAAATTATATTTTATTAAGTATAGTACCCAAGAAACATAAATAAATAGATGAATGGATATTCTTTATCATTTTATAAGTCTTCTTTTTCCTGGTCATCGTCAGAGTCTTGTACAGAGTGTACTGCTTTGTCAGGGATCTGAAGGAGAAATCTGACCTCTTCTGACAAACTTCCACATTTTGTTTTGGTAGCGTTCGAATGCTGGTAATTAAAGGATCTGAAGATATCAAGAGCAAATGCAAGAGATGTTAATTACACTTTGATATCTTCTAGGTGTGATGTTCACAAAACTTCCTAAACCATTTATGGCGAGCCAGGAAAGCGTCTTCGGACAACCGTCCAACTGGACACATAAAATGGCCCAGCACATCTGGTCTGTGTATTAATATCTTGTGGAGGCTTACTGGCATAGGATACAAGGCATATAGCTTTATATAGAGTTTTGCAGTTTTTATGACGTAGTTTTTAAACTTCGTCGTATTTATAGCATATCCACTAGATATTGTGTCTAATATTGTAGAGAAACTTACACTAAAAGTTTTATCTATACCCATAATTTTTAATACCTTTTTTACATTTTCAAGAAAACGTCTTTCCTTGTTTCCATGGTTCGTGTTTCCCTTTCCTTGTACCACCACGTCTATAAGGAGTCCCATTTCTGATTCATTCAACAAATCAAAACAGAAGAAATCATTGGTAAAACTAAGTAAAAATTTATTATAGATATTAAAGTAGAAACTCAAACCTACAAAACAGAATAGAATTTGTCGTGAAACTTTTTGAAACTTTTTTTGTTTAACTACCGCAAGCCCATTTATGTACTACCCGGTAAACTTTATAAGGTTATTTCCTTAGTACAAATCGTGTTTATTACACTTACAACAACAAACTAGCCATGAATATGCACATCTTTATTAACATAAACAAAAGACTGCTCATCGACACAACACTTTGCAATAGCATAAGTGCGTCAATACAATACTTCTACTTCTAAGGTTGGTCGCAACAAATTGGACCAGTCCAGACCTGTTAAATCTACAGTATAATAACAATTGACTCTTGAACTTGCTACGTATACTATTATTTTTTCGAAATTGAAAAATTCCATTTTCTACATTTTGTCTAGCTAATTATTCAAAATTGATCACCGTGCGTCGTCGCGCTCGTCGTGTCGCATCGTTGCAAAACGCAGATTTATAATAAATTATAATTTTGATTCGTACATGCCAAAAGACAACATATTACAATTTTTTATACGCAAATTATTAATTTGTTCAAAATGGCATATTTCTAGAATAAAAAATTGTTTTCTTTATAGCTTATTTCTGGGATTTTCAATGATACCTACATGCTAAACAAAACTCATTTAGAATGCATTAAATTACAATGGAAAAAGTTTGTTAGATTACCACAGGTTTGCTGAATAAGATGTTCCCACCGTGAATATTTTAACGGACTTTTCAAAAATCGGAGAAAATTGCATTCAAAAACGTGGTTTTAGATAAAATATTTCACTCGTCCCTGCTGCTTTCATTCAAATTTCACTATACGCTTTATAATTACATTGAAGGGTTTAGGTACTTTCATTGAACACTTTTAATTTAATTAATTAAATTTACTACACAGTTTGCATTTTAACTATATAAATGATTCTTTTATACATACCGAAATATTTGGTGTTTTGCATTTAATAAAAGACTGGCACTGATACCGGCCATACACAGAGAAGGCGAGCCACAGCACTGACCGTGATCGTGAGTAAAGTGTAACACCCTAAGACAAATATTGCGTTACAAATAATAAAAAATTGATCAACATAATGTTGGGTTTGGTGAGAAAATTCGTATTTTATTATTTATACAAGTCGACGTGTATTTCTTGTGTTGCAGAGTATAATTATAGAAAATTGTTTTAAAACAACGGAAACTTAAACATAAAGTTAATGCATGATCTATGATGTTTAGTTCAGGGGCCAAACTAATTTATTCAAGGTCCGATTTAGACTTGATGAGTTCCTGAACTTTTTTTTAATGCTTCCCTTCAATTATTAATATTCTTTAACTACATATAAGAGAAGCTTTCCACTGATAACTGAAATTACAATTTGATTACTAGTTATACATGCAAAATACAAAAACAACAACAAAATGTAATTCGTACAAGACATTTAAAAAGTTCCTTAATGTTGAGATTTAAGAAAATCCTTATTAATCATTAACGTCCTTCTAATTAAGTGAAACAGAACAGAAGGATAAGTTTTGCGGGCAGGATATGAGTGCAAGTCGCGTGAAAGTATGCTCGAAAATTGCAATGCATCGCTTGAAATAGGGGCCGGCTCTAATCTTAGCATGCTGTTTGGCATACTTATATCGACTGCGTATAAATAATAAATTATTATTTTTATAGGTCTATCCACATCAAATATACAATCAATACTTCGCATACTATTAGCTTTTTTTTTCTTTTTTACAAAAACACTACTTTGAGTCTTTAATAATGGATGAATACCTTATTTATAATCAGGAACTTCTGTAATCTCGAGGTGTAAAAACGTAAAAAAACTAGATCGTGAAGAACCTGTATTTCAGATGAGTGCTCAACACCTTCTTACTTGCGTTGATGCCTAGGAAAGGAAAAACCAAAAGCTACCTGCGATAGTCTTTTATTTCTTCCTAATACCTTCTGGATCTCAGGAGGAAGGAGTCATAACGACATGGCCCTTTGGTCGCTGGTAGTATACAATCAGGGACATTGAAAATGCCCATTTCAGGTAGTCGACACGCCGACAGGGTTAGTCTGAACGCTGCATTAAATGTCTCTGTTAACCTGTTAATAATTTTTCGAGTTAATCTTTGTTTCGTTAAACTTTCCAGGCAGTAACTATAAAGTACAATCAAAAATTGTAAACGCTCATAAAAATTTTATAGGTAAATCATAAACACCAAAAATATTTAAATGAAATTTTTATTAATAACTTGCGTTTATTTAGGTATCAAAAACTAGCTGTTTGAAAAGTGAAGAACACGTAATAAGATTTTACAATTAGTATGAGTGATAATGTTTACTTCTTATAATTATAATCAGTATTGGGTAAGATCTAGATTTAAGTGTATAGATCTTGGACCTAGATACAAACGGAAGATCTTGTATCTGAATCTAGATACTGTTTTGAAAAATATCTTTTGATCTGATCTAGATTCCAATTGAATGGATCTTAAGCCTTTAGATCCAAAGATCCACTATACCTATTATATAATACATTAATATAAACTTTGAAAATTTGTTTAAACAATTAAAGAAATACAAAATCTTAATAAATTTAAATGTGAATTATATAAACACATAAAGCAATACATTTAAAATTATTATTTAATTCATTCATTACATTTAAATTACATTATTTAAGTGTAATATACTATTTAATTAATAATAATAGTATACATTTATAAAGTTTTTCCTAATTTTAATAACTTGTTTTTTATTTTAATTAAGCATAGTAAACACGAGATATTGTTATGATATGGAGAGCTCTTTTTCTCAGGGTCCTTACTTTTCTTCGTTTGGTTCTTAATTTTTTTTTATTAAAACGCTATTTTCTTGAAAATATTAATTTATTTATCTTTTACTGTCATTACATTTATCAAACAAAAAATAAAAATTTTTTTTAATCCTCTCTTTTTTTATCATTTTCAAATATCACTACATTTTTAATATCATCACATTTACATTTTAATATCATTACATTTCCCCTCCATATTAATATAAATTTTAAGCCTTTTATACTAAAGCTTAAATTTTGATTAATATTAACTAAAATATACTCAATTGTGAATTCCATTACAATTTGATCTTTTTTTCTTTTATTTGTCTTATGTAATATAAAAGATATTGTTTTGTTTCATGATATACATAATCAGTTTTTTTTAATGGTGTTTTATTTTATGTTTTTATTCTAACCTTAATTATTTGAATTGACGGTTTTGCACTTTGACATTTGTCGAACGTCATTTTGACATTAGGCAACTGTCATTCATTCATTTTTTTGACATTAGTTAATTGTCATTTTTGACATTTGTTAATTGTCACTTTGACATTACATTATTTCAACAGAATAACAATTTAAAATTTTATAAGTTTAGTTAGCATTATTAACATTTTATACAGGATTTTTTTTTATTGTTTTTTTTAACTCAATATTCGATATTTTCATTTTATTTCACATTTCCTTCCTATTTCTCCCTTATTTTCCTCTATTTTCCAACTAGCTTTCATTCATGCTGCATTCATACAAATCATTTTCTACAACTTCTTAAGAAATTGCAAAAATTATTTTCTCTAGTAGTAACGTTTTCTTCATATAACTTAACTCCCTGCCTCATTTATCTACTTCGATATCTAATTTTATCTTTACTTATTCATATTAAGGATCATATTCTGACCTTTTGTTTTAATATTATCAATCATATCATTAATTAGTTATTATTATTATCATTATTATTCTACTAACTTTATATTCAAATCTTCATAATTATCATCATTTTAATAATACTTCATTAACAATTATTTAACTCATTATGATTATCTTTAACACATTCATTCAAGCATCATTCATACCTTTTTGTCAAACCTAATACGCAATGTTCTATATTCTTCTTTGGTTATTTTTGTCAACATTGGCTTCTAATTTTTACTTTAACATTCTCTTGTAGCATTTATTCTAGTTCTTTGTTTTTCTTTCTTTTTCTGATTTGTAATTTCTTTGTTCCCCTCTGACTCCTGATAGTAAATTATTTAAATGTTCTTTCATTATCATTTTATATTTTTCAATCCTTATTTTGGATTTACTATCTGTCGTAAATATTTTATACCTCGATTCCTTATTTTTCTTTCTAGTCTTATTTTTAGATTTTCTTTTGACTTTGATCCCCTCCAACCTTTTATTTTCCATTGTCATCTTCATTTTGTTTCTTCTTTCCGCTTTTCTTGCTCTTCTTAGTTTATTCTGCCAATTAATAGTACACTACAACTCTTCCTTATTATTATTGTTATTTTGATAATTTTTTTCTTTTTTGTAATTATTCTTTATCTTATTTTTAAGATTTGCCTTTCTTATTGGTAAACTTTTAATTCTTTCTTTTGGATTTATTCGTTTGTGGTTTACTGAGAATTTTGTCATATTTTGAATCCCGCTATCTAATATACAATAATGACTTGGTCCATGATTACCTGCTGTTGATTTCTCTTCAACATTTTTGTTTATTTTTTCTAATTCTATTTTCACATTCTGCTGGTAGTTTCCTTGTGCTTTTTCTTGCTCCTTAATTTTCTCATTTATATCTGCATCCCTTATTTGTAACATGTTGATAATTTCTTCTTGGTGTCTTTCTATTTTCCTACGCATTTCATTCTGACATTCATCTATCTTATTATTCACCTCTTCTTGTATTTCACCTCTCATGTTTTTAACGATATTATCCCATCTATTCTCATGATCTTCAAATTTTCTTTTAATTTCTTCAAATCTTTTCTCTTGATTATGATTGATTTCTTCAAATCTTTTAGTATTATCTTGTTTAATCTTCAAATCTTTTAGTTTGGTCTTCAAATCTTTTATCTTGGTCTTGTTTCATTTCTATTAATATTTTAAGTAAATCTGGTTGTTGTTGTCTTATTTCTTTTTGCTCTTTATCTCCCTTTTCAACATCTCCCATGGTCTCCTCCATACTTGTACTTTCTTCTTCCATCTGCTCAATTTGAATATTTTCTTCCTCTCTTTTGTCCTTTTTTCTATTATCTACCGATTTACCTCGCTTTGACATCTTTCCACTACCAACAGACAACTAACAAAATGATAATTATGTCTTTTATTTAACTTGCCCTACCACGTTGGGACGCCAATTTTTTATGTTATGATCAATGGAGAGCTCTTTTTCTCGGGGTCCTTATTTTTCTTCGTTTGGTTCTTAATTTTTTTTATTAAAACGCTATTTTCTTGAGAATATTAATTTGTTTATATTTTACTGTCATTATATTTATGAAAACCAAAAACAACATTTTTTTATACTCTCTTTTTTTTATCATTTTCAAATATCACTACATTTTTAATATCATCACAATAGCTTTAAACATTTATTGACAATTGACAAGATATAATAATATTTTAAATTGCTAAGTGTACTAGAACTATTAACAGTGGATGCCATTTCATATTATTCAACTTAGGGTAAACGCACCTAAGTTCCAGCCGCCCACCACCGAATCAATTATTGTTTTGTAAATAAATTATGGTACCATAAATAATGTAGATTTTTAACTTTGTGTTATCTACCATCCTTCGTTCTGAGGATTATGTTACATTCATTCCGGTAGATAGAAGTTATATGTTAATTATTAGCATTTATTTATTGCCAGTACGTGATTGTGTTTACTACGACTGTCATTGAGTGCGTTTTTATTAACGTGAAACGGTTGCATTCTAGGTAAGATTTGCGTATTTTTGTGAACTACTCGAACATCTTCGTAAAAATGTTTGTTTGGTAAATTAAAGCAATGGTCCTTCTTAATATTTAATACAAAAAATCCTTGACTTTAATTGAACAAATGTCGAAAATAAGGTAGGCAGAGTACCGGTATTCACAGATTCGTCCAGTCACCCGCTCGCGGCCTTCCACTGTCGTGCAGTAGATATTCCACAATACTGAGATTTTATATTATTGTTGCTCGACTTTTTAATTTAATTTTATTGATTAGCACCCACATTTCTTAATCTTTCCATCATTTATTAGATGGTTATTATTTTCTTCAAAAAAAAAATCTAATTTTAGGAAGTCAACATGTCCAACCAACTTAAGTGAAAAATTAACCTTCAAAGAGTATCATGTAGAAAGTAGGAATTAAATTCAGTTGTTTATTAGTTATTACTTATTTTGTATTTGCATGTACTTTTTAAAATAAATTCTTTTCGTTTTAATAAATCGTTAATGAGCAAATGCAAGAAAGGGATAAAATTGTTATATTATTTTATGCTTATGGCGAGTAACGAAGATATCGCTAAAACAGATTTAATTTGCCAAACAGGTGATCCGAATAAAGCTTCCAAGAACTCATCATTTCAGAAAGAATCATTCCTCATGTTTATACGATGTTTATAGGTTTGTTTCTTAAAGGGCGGCTACTAGGACCTCGACGGCGGATTTCTAGTAATTAGCGGCGGATTACAGGGCCAAAGTGTCGGTTTTAATGAATTATTTTTTTTCTCATATAAAACTAAATGTTTAGTGACTTTTGACGATTGAGCACGTATATCATTTAAATATGCATAGCTATACAGAAAGTTTCATTGATAAATATTATTTCGTTTTAAATTTAAACGAATTTGAACTTCAAAAATTCTTTAGGTGGCAGAGGGTTGGTGCTTTTACCCTATAGTGACTTTATCATAATTGTATTATTATTCAAATTAAGTATTGCAAAGATTTTTGCATTGTAATTCGATTACACGTAAAAGCAGAAAGTGTACAAATCCAGTTCAGTTTTGTCTTATTCCTCTCATTACGGAACATGCAGACCACACTAGCTTTAGTACCTGAAATATACAGATTTTTTGACGTGTTTATTAAATAATAGGTGCTTATATACCTACCTTCATAACAGTACCTGCATTAATAGTAATTAAATTACCAGCTTTTATAGTAATTCCATTTTGAGAGCTTTGAATCATAAGCAACACAGGTACTTTCAAACTAGAAAAGTTGTGGCAATACCATTTAGAAAAATAGACAGCATCTGAGACAGCTAACGCCTAAAAACGTGCTATAATAATAAAAACTGTTTCATGTTGCAAATGACAAAACATTGGATCACCAACTAAATCCAAATATATTTTATCTAACTTTATTACAAAAAGGTATGTTATTGAAAGGTAACAACATAATAGCCAAGGATTTTTGCAAGCCGTATTTTAAGACGAAGTAAGGTAACCCTTCGATTACTCAGCAACGTCGCAATTGCATGCACATTACTGGTCTGAGTTACCTATCTGATCAAATGCCGTTCTTTTAACGCAGATGCCTTTTCTGCAAACATCGTACATGTATGAAGAAGCTATAGCTATCTTTCTTGCAATTATTTATATTGCGTTAATCTCACTTCTTCTATTTTACACAAAATTCAATTATTGTACTACTTATAATGTGCGACGTGCAAAAAATCCCTTATAACTTTCCCTACTTTATTATATTCAAATTATATCTTTTACCTTGTCCTGTATAGAATTTGCTGGAATGCAAAAAAATGAGAG
>VTPC01088963.1:0-17895 GCA_011009095.1 Ignelater luminosus
TTTCCTTATTTATAGGTACTTCTCCTTTTACAATATCCCAACCTTAAGGCACCAATATCTTAGGATGCAGCTGAAGCATAATATCACCTTAGCAACTCATCAGTAACTGACACGTTAATGTAAGATGTTGTGAGCGGTTGGGATTTCCGTTTATAAATTAATAATCTTGTCAGTTTATTTTTATTTAACCTTAACTACAACTTAAAATTACGTCACCTTACCTTTATTATGCAAGCGTAGTCTGCATTTTATATTGTCTTCGTATTTCACACATAAGGTATGCATCTCTTTACTATTTAAAAGTTTCTAATAGAATACCTCATTTTCAAAAGATCGAACATTCGAAAATCTTGCACCTAAATTGAAAGCAATCTCTAATGCAAAATACCAGAGTTTTTTTTTAATTTCTGTAAATAAATAACTGGAAGTAGTGGGTCGGGTCGCCGCAGCTAGATTATCTACTTTTGAAAAAAAAATCTCAGCATTAACCTTAATTAATACAGATACCTTGTGCTATTACAAATTTATTGCAAGCTGTGTATTCAGAAAAAAACTGCAACGAGGTTTTATCCCTTAACTATTGTGTTCGTTAAATATTATAATCGTGAAGTCTAGTTTACCTTGAGACACTAGAGGAAAAATAAACTATAAATAATGTTATTCTGCCCAAATGTTAGGTAGTTACCTCCGTATTGAGAGCATTGAACATTTGAAGAATGCCTTTCTTTTATATACAGATATCAGAACCCTGCTGGATTCGTTTTAAATTTCAGTTAAAATATAGAGCGTTTGTGTTAATTTTGTTTGATTGTGAGTGAAGTTAAAAGTGTTTTTCCAGAGTTTACTCAAGACGTTTGGATTTCACAATTTCGTTATTTTTTAAAATAAAGCTCAGTTGTAATTTAAAACTAAAACACTACCGGTCCAAGAAATTTCCCTATTTTTAGTCAAGACAAGTAAAAAAATGGGTAGCCTTGCAAGAAATTGTATGCGTTGGATGACATTCGCATAAATGTTCTATAATCTAACTTCACACAGTTTTTCTTATTTGAGTGTAGCTACAGGAACTTTTTTAAGGGTGAATGAAAAAGCGATTTTTTTTACTCAATATGGCCACAGGTTGATGATTTAAAATTGTTAAATGATTTTTTAAAATACTTTAACATAAACATAACAAACGCTGGGATATTTGTCGTCTATGGCATAATCTTCTAACGAGTCACGTACTGGGAGCTTGTGCAAATCTACGTTCTAACGCGACTTCTGTATGGGCTAAAGGCAATACCTCACCGAAATGGTCAGATAACAGAAGGACAGAAATGGACAGTAGAATCCAAGTTTAACCGGTTAACTATGGCCAACAGGCTTAACAAAAGAGGAGCCTTCAATGTCTCAGAAAACGTGATAAAGGCGATCTCAGGAAATCTTGATCAGGAAGATGCGAATCGCTTTATAAAGTAAATATAGGCAAGAAATACAACAAGTACAAACCTTTTGGAAGAGGGGCGCTTAAAAATTAAAACTGTAGGATGGTTTATTTCCTATTTTTAAAAAGATAAATTTAATTGTGTGGATTCTATTGTTGTTTCTTTAGTGGAAGTATTCTAATACTTTCAACACTTCGAGTTAGCATAAATGGCAGAAGCTTCTTCACACCATAGTACTCTGCTTTCACTGCAGAGAGTGATATTTTGTTATCGAAATACGGTGCTAAATTCTCCAACTTTCGTGAATAGAAACGAAGCCTGAAAGAAGCACCCGAAAACTTGGAAGAATATCTTCATTTGAAATAAATCTGTCTGCTAAATTTTGTATCAAACTATCAAGACAAGAGATGAAAACCGTCGCTTTGTAATAGTTTTCAATTTCAGCGGAAGTAATTTGTGGATTTGCACAAATCGTTTGTTTTGTTGTGAGTCGTGGAACCTTCATGTTAGTTTCGAACACTTCTTCTGAAAGCCGCGATGCATAGTTGAAGATTTGTAACGGGAAGATGCTCAAAAGTATGCACAAGTCCCGTTCAGACCAATGGTAGATGTTAAATCCCGTAGCTCATGCCGCAGATGGGGTGGATTCTCAAACAAACTTGGCTAATCTCTTACAGAGAGAAGCTCACCGTTTTCCAAAACTCTTATTAAACTAATAGATGGTCGTAAAAGAGGGCGCCAGCAGTCGTAGATCGAAGGGTTCTGATGGTCGGTCACGCGACTACTCGTGAATCCGACACCCTGTATATAGGCCTCTTACGAAACCTCACCCTGTGTGTAACTTACCTCGTGGAAGCTTTATTAAAACTCGCTTTAGCGTTTCACAATTGAGACTCAACACAAACAAAAAAAAACTGTATAAACACGTGATTTGTCTTGATCAATTTTGACAAGGAAGTCCTCTGAAGACTTCTTTTTCAAAAAAAAAGATCCAAGAAAGAAATACCAGATTGATATTTACTCCTCTCTTGAACAAAGGTATCTAGTCTATAAATGAAATTTGGACTAAGCACCCCCGTGCTTTTTAATAGCCAAACGGACAAAGTAACGAAATGAACGCTGCTTATCTGGACCAGAGATCCACTTTATGCGACAATGGAAAATTTCCATTATAGATTTACCAGCTTAAACCTGGCTCAATCGAGACGGTGTGACTTTAATTTTTGCGACTAAGATTTCCAGGAATCTGATATTGGAAAACAGCAAAAGGCACGTCTGAACGGAGTCTAGAAGTCGAGACCACAAAGTTATCAATTCTTTAAAATAACATTATAACAAACATTCGTTTAATGAAACAGTTTAAATATTGCGCGTCAAGAAAACAAATATCTGAACGAAATTGAAAGACAGGGGCGGATTTAGTGCAAATTTTAAAATAACATCACAGATTTCGTTGAAGATTTTGTCTGCGTCTTTTCAATGATTTCTTAGAGTGCCAAAAACCTCTTTCGCATGTTGCAAGACCGGTACTAAATCGAGAGATTTTTCTTGTAGAAGCGCAGATAATGGGCAAAGTAGACTAAAAAGTTTTTCACAAACGAGAAGACTTACAAAAAATTCACTCCTTTCCATGGCAGCCAATAAAGCAGAAGCTGTTAAAGAAATCTTCCGCGTCGTCTTACAAATCTCTTCCAGACTAATGCAAACCGAGTTGAAGAGTTCAACGAATATTAAGACACTGTCATGTCTTTCGATGAATCTCGTTTCGCAAAGGCGGAGAAATCGTCTTTTTTTACTCTCTGGTGCATGTACTGAAATCGCATCCCGAAGAGATTTATTTGCATATGGATGATTTCGAAGCATATTCACCACTTTGTGGATCGTAACAAGGCAATTCCTAACCATAGAAATTGACATGGTATTAGATAATGCGAGATTTAACGGATGGCTTGCACAATGAACGTATCTCGCATTGCACTGGACACCACTAGTGTGACCTGCCATCGTCGCTGCACTATCGTATCCCTGTCCAACACACTTGGCAGCGCTTCAAAATGACTTTGGTTAGGTTTTCAGAAGACAGATCGTGAATCGGGAGGAATTCTACAAAATCTTCACGTATCATTGGGGTTTGTGAATCTTTCACTAAGTCTATATATTTAATACAGATTTAAAATTGCTCTGTGCCTGATACGTCGGCAAGCAAAGTAAAACAGTTTACCTTGTTTACTTTCTTCATTATTTCTTTGGTAACTATTTCCGAGCATATCTGAATTATTTCGTTTTGTATATCTGGACTCATAAATGTAGCATTTTTGCGGCTACTGATGACGTGCCTTTTCAAATCTTCATCACCAGAATTTGCTCTGAATCGCAACAGAGCTGAGAATTTGCCATCTTTTCTTTCAGGCTTTTCTAAAGCGAGAGGTCCACTGTCTTGTCTTCTTGTTCCGCGCAAACTAGAATTGTTTCTATTATTGGTCGAATAACCGCTCGGTTTTTTTTCCTTTTCTCCAACTCTTTGAGTTTCTAATTGAGACATTATGTTCTGACATTTCCCTGCTGAAACTTCGAGAAATGCCTTTGCCTTTATAACACAGCTTTTGTGGTACTGCTTACTTGTGTGTTTTACGAAAGCTTTGTTTGCTTTTTTCCAATCTCTGAAGGAACTGGTGACTAATTTTCCAGGATCCTTATGACCTGCTTTTCCGACTCCTTCATAAAAAAACAAGCAGCAAGGCTTGCAATAAACTCCAAAAGGTTTTTTAGGGACCCAAACAGAAGTAAGAATTTCCTTTCTCGTGTTCGCATCTAAAACTTTCAATTGATCTGTCTTTACGTTCTCGATGTCAAAGTAATCATTCCTGAATTCTATTGTTAACGAGTTCGTCATCGAGTTTACATCAAAGTCAGTTTCAGATGAAACTGCATTCATTGAACCACGTTCAACAGTAGTATCACTGCTAGGTTTTGAATTAGAAGTTACAATTTCAGGTGCTTTTTCATGTCCAATACCGTTACTAAGGGCATTACTGTCTGATGATTCTGTTAATGGAAAAAATACATATTGTAATGTTCTTTCTATATAAAACGTTTATTTATATTTAATAATATTTATTTTCACTCAATTTATTACAATTTATTTCCAGTATTTATTTACACTAAATTATTTATTTATTTATGTACAGAAGAATTTATTTTTCACTATTTAACATTTATTTCGTTCGTAACTACTAGCTGCTTGACTGTAGAACTGCCTTCTGCTCGGTCAACGCCGCCTTATATTCGTTTCCGCGTGGTTCTTGATGAGCCCAGAAAGTTCTCGTTTCTTCTGGAACATTCGACGGTGGAAGAGTCTCGATAGTTCGAGATTTCTCCGGCACATTCGACCAGCTTGTTCGAGACTGTTCGGGACTTTTTCTAGAATATTCTAGGGGTAGCGCGTTACAATATATAATGAAAATCTAAAACTACACCAATTAATTGGTTTTTCTGTTAACCGATTAGATAATAAACTTGGATTCTGCTTCCATAAACATCCAATTAATTTGTTTATTGAGAAATTCATTACTTGAATGTTTTATCATTTTTTCGAATATTTAATGTAATTATTTTTCGGCAAACTAGCTAAACCAATAATTTTGCTTCAAATGTTAAAACTTTTGTCACAGTACAAAAGGTCTTGCAAACTGTGTTTTTACTTAATTCATCAGAATAATACTAAAAATCGTTTGAACAGTATTATTACACACATAATAATTCAGATATGTATGCAACTCAAAACAATTTTATATGAAACTAGCTGCCCGCCCCGGCTTCGCACGGGTGGAGTACCTAATGAAAAAAATAAGACAATTTTCCATTTCGAAATTAAATTACGATTAAAATAAAAGAAAAATTTTAAGAATTTATATACTTTATTGTAAAGCTTTGTAATAAACCACATTTTTAGTTTTTCCATTTCTTCAGTCTCATTGGCTCTATAATATTGAATTTCTCTTGCGTTGCGCGTACGCCGACCAATATTTGTACGTCTTACTGATGGCATTTTCTTATCACAAAAACAGCACGAAGCACAGAAACACTTTAGCTTTTCAAAAATACAAAATTAACGTTGATTATGAATATGAATCAAAGAGTATAGTAACAGTTCATAGAGATGTCATTGTATCAATGTTTTTTTTTATATTTGTATTATAGGCATACTATTTTTAATTGCGCAATGTGTCGATTTTCATGTATCTATCTATCTTCTTCTATATAAATTTTTCAAAATCACATACTCATTGCCTCGAAAAGACTATCGATACGTAAATATTGCCTCACATAAGTATTACGCCATAACAAAAAATTTTTGTATTATTCAAAAGGAGTTTTTGACCATTACATTTTTCAAATTACCTCAAAGTTAGGGAAAACTTCCTTACATACACTTCGACACTTTCGCCACCCTGCCGGCGGCGCCATCTATTGTATACTTCGGGAACCACTTGAAATGACGTATAAGAGAAAAAATGTTTTTTTACGTCTTTCCATACATTTTTTTGGAAATTTTCTTTTATGCAAACCTTCTCCTGATAATAACAAACACAACAAAAAAAGAATTATCCAATTTGGTTCAGTAGTTGGGAAGTGATACGCCTTCATACATTTTTGCGATTCATTTTTATTTATATAAAAAATAATAATATATATAATATAGATAGATAGAAGAAGATAGATAGATAGATAGTGGAAAATTTGTAAAGAAAGATTTTGCTCGGCTCTATTGGGCTTTGTGTTGCGTCATAGTGTGAGACAGATTTAAATTTTAAGATTTAACTTTTTACCTAAAGTATATTTTATATTAAAATCTCGTTTTAACTTTTCAATTCTGGCTTCAAAATTTAAAATCATAGGTAAACGCTTCAATTCATGAGTCAAAACTTGTAAATTTCATTCAGCAATAGTTTTAAGTGCGAAAAAACAAAAACAGACGAAACATAACCTCTACTTACGATTAGGAACTAAATCAATTTTAGGTTTCTTAAAAAAAAGAAGCGATACTCAATTGACCCTATGCTGTGGTATTAGATCGTTTCATTTCAATAGCTCTTCAAATACGAGTAACACTGATCAAGACGAAATTGGCTAAAGCGGTTAAAGTACAGTACGATATAGACAGTGACGTTAGGCACGAAACTATAAGAGCAGCTGATGCTTTCTCCTAGCAATATCATATCTATTTCTAATATTGCGGGGAATTTTTTTAGCGCGTGATTCAAATAATTTGAAATTAATATAACTGCAGCAGTGTATCAATATCATTTTTAACGAATAAAATAAATCATTCAAATAAATATTAAATTACTATGAAAATTACACGATTCTATAAAATATCTGATTTTTAATAAACTTTTAGACATTTAGATACATTTGGATAAATTTAGGGGGGGGGGGGGTTCAGCCTCTCGAGCCCCTCCCCTGGCTACCTGCCTGCTGCAGGAATTACACAAATACCTCAATCTCTTCCGTATATTGTTCTTGGAGCAATTTGTGCATCTTTTGCTTTTATTTTAATCTGGCACGATTTCTGAAAAATGACGACTAAATATTCATTACTTTAAAAAACATATACGTATAAAATCCTTTAAGTTACCCTTTTACGATTTTAAGATTTCGGGAGAAATCACTTTTTTCTTAAAGTCTGGTAGGTTATGAGAAATCGGCCCGGTTCGGCAACTGTTTCGATATGTACTCCTCATGAGCAGATTGGTGGCCGATTTAACCGACCTTCTATCTCTTACGGTTTAAAGGATCCCAATGCAGGTCATCTGCCAACTAATACCCTGTATACAGGGATTTCTCGCAAAATATGTTCAATATATGCAATAATATATGCAGAGTTAAGTTAAGATCAAAATTTTTTTTTAAATTTATTACTTTATAAATGTACATAGTTATACAGTGATGGGCAAATGTGTAGAGCCAAGTAAATATCTCTAGAGTTTTTTGAGATATCGAAATGAAATTTGGTAGGTAGATATTGCAGTCAATTATGTATTCACTTTGAATGTTTTTAACAAATTTAACTTTCCGGTTTGACCGGAAGTAATATCAATTTTAAAGTTTGTAATGAAACATCCCGTATATTATTTTAGTTTTGAATAGAACATTTTGTTACGATTACAAAGATATGAGGCTTGATATTTTTTATTTCAAAACCAACCAAGATATTAACAAAAAACATAGTTTTTGAGGCAAAGTATAATGAGATTTAGCAGTCTATGAAACTTACTGTAGCAGTGACAGTAGTTTGTCACAATAAGTAAGTATTGTTTTAACTTAAACGCAATATCCAAAAATGTGACGTTTGGGTCGGTATTTACAACAACAGCATTGTAGGACCTTTTTTTAGAAGAAACTTTAAACGGGGAGAGGTACTTAGAGCTTTGAGCCGGAAGAAAATAGACAACTGCCAAATAAAGCAGGATGAGGCAGCGCCCCATTACGCCCGCGATGTTCGAACTCGCTTAGACAGGACATTTCATAATAAATGGGTTGAAGGAAGAGGTTGAATGGCCTGCGCGATCCCCCAACCTTACTCCATTGGACTATTTTTTATGGAGTTATTTGAAGCCCAAAGTTTGTTTTAACCGACCAAATAGTTTGCAAGAACTAGCTGAAAGAATAACCGAAAACATTCAAAGAATTACACCAGAAGTAATAGCCAATGTTACAAGGGAATTTATAGAGAGACTAGCCTACTGTCAAGAAGTAAACGGTGCTCAGTTTGAACATTTAATACATTAAGTTTTATGCAAGGTATCCCCTGACATAAATCGAATTTGAATGTCTCCTCTTCATATTTTGTTGAATTAGCTAATAAAGCTTCTCGTATATCTCTCTTTCTACAATTCCTTTTGTGAAAAGGAGTTCCACAATGTTGGTCAATCAGATATTTTCTTGTACTTGAGATCTATTAAACAAAATTAAAATTAAAATCACCATACTAAAATATAAAAGCATCAACTTAAGTAAACAAAGTAGCAAAAATACATTTTTAGATTAAAACTTAGAAGAAGTTTATTTTATTTTCTAATTAATAAATTATTATTTGTTTATTTATTATTACTTAGTGTATTTTCAACTTAACATTATTAAAAGCTTTTGTTAATGTTTACAAGATTCATCAAAAGATAAAAGCTACGAATTCAGTCCTTAATAATTAAAATAAATTTTAAACAACTTACCGCTTTGCTTCAGGGTTTACAAAAACACTGTCACTACCTAAGAAAAGTTCCAGTTAGGCTCGGATCCACGTGAATATCTTCGACGACATTATTGCAATAACGGGCCTCAGCTTAAAAAGTTTGAACTTCTCGAGTCTATTGGGTCGTTTAGATCCCTCGGGTTTATAGGACGTCTTGGCCCTATTAGATTATATGGGTCTGTCGGGCTCTTTGGACATCTAGGCTTTTTCGGTTCTGTAGTGTCGTTCGAACCTCTCGAGCCTGTCAGACCGTTCGGGCCTTTCGGGTCGTCAGCCCGTCGGGCTTTTTGAATTTCTCGGCCCTCCGGGCCGTTTGGATCTCTTAGACTTGTCGGGCCATAAGCGTCTCTTGGACCTTTTGGACCGTTTGGGCCCCTATAGGGCCGATCAAGAAGTTACCGGGTTTTTTCCTGCCGCGTCAAGTTTGTGACCAGTCGAATCGGGTTGGGCTGGGCTGGGGAATCTCGGCGCGTGCAGAGCTCTAACGCAATCAGTATTTCATAGATATCATCAAATTCTGTTTATACGATACTGTACAGGTTTATTACTTGTTTCTATATAAGAGGTTTTAATATTTTGTTAAGTAAGTTACTGGATAAAGGTGTTAGGCTTTCTTAACGCAGAAAAACAGAGAACCATAACTGAAATTGTCAATAATTTTTTATATAAATATTACTTACCTTTATATGAATCTTTAAATTTTAAGATAACTCAAAGACGTTTCTAAAACAGAACTTCGTTTTTATATTTTCTTATAAATAAGGAACTTAGTTGATGACGTGTAAAGTTGTTTGTATATTCAACTACAGATGCACATAAACACATTGCACTTCTCGATACTACTTGAATGGACAATCATACAAACATGGAATTTTCGTAAGACAGTGATGTAGTTCATGCAAAATAACTTGGTTATCACTTTATCAGTCGCTCGACGTTCTTCACCTCTGCACTCCTTACCTGTACACATCTCATGGTTAACGTTGCACTACTTGTATAATTACGTCACCAACTCTTAACATGACTCATCAACTATTCTCAACTCTCTCTATTATTTAATAGAACAATTTTTTTCTTGTACACAGTTTGATGTTATTTATGCGAGGTCCGAAAGATTAAATTCAACACAAATAAAATGTGTAAAATCCACCAAGATAATTTGGTGACATTTGTACACAGTGCTATGTGTGAAACTTATCAAACAAATGTCTGGTAGCAGTCCAGTCAATAAATACCTAAAAGGGGGTTGTAGAGAACATGAAAGGGGTGAGACTTTTTCTCTTGAGGAATGTGTTGGGGGTAGTTAGGAGGCAAACATACTAAAAGTCCCTGTCCCTAGCCCCGCCGCTTCAGGAGAGGGGGAGGAAAAGTCCCTGTTTTTGGTTCTTCTCTTATAACTCGGAAACGGTGCATCCTACGCTAAGACGTATTCCTTACAAAATAAAAGATAATTAAATTTCCTACAAGAATGTTTATATTCATTTTCTTCCTATGTGTTACAGTTTCCGAGATATTTGCCAGCGAAAATCGATAATTTTAGAAAAACTTTTTTTGCCTGACGTTTTTCGTCAAACTTGTCCTTCTAACTCTTCAGCCTTATCTTTTACAGAAACGTTGTCAGGCAAGAAGTTGTAGAGCATTAAAGTTTCTTTAAGAATATGTAAGGTTTACTAATTTATCTTCGACAGGTCAGAAGTTACAGCAATTTGAAGTTTTCGGATAAATTTCGTGATTTCTCAAGAAAAGTCAATGAATGCCTGAAAGAGGGTTGTAGAGATATTTTTCTCTTGAGGAATGTGTTGGTGGTAGTTAGGAGGCAAACATACTAAAAGTCCCCGCCATAGCCCTGTCGCTTCAGGAGGGGGGCTGGGAAAATCTCTTATTTCGGTATTTGGCTTATAACTCGGAAACGGTGCGTCGTACGGTAAAACGTGCTCCTTACAAAATAAAAGGTAATTAAATTGTCTACAAGAATGTTTGTATTAATTTTCTTTCTATGTGTTATAGTTTCAGAGGTTTTCGTCACTGAAAATTGATAATTCTTTTTGCCTCACATTCTTTGTCAAACTTGTCCTTCCAACTTCTCAGCCTTATGTTTTCAGAAAGGTCGTTAGACGGGAAGTTTTAGAGCATTAGATGTCCTTCATAAATATGTATCTTGACTAATCTTACTTGTACAGGTCAGAAGTTACAGCAATTTGAAGTTTTCGGATAAATTTCGTGATTTCTCAAGAAAACCATACTTTCGTTATTATCGTTATTCATGTATTAAAAATCTGGAATTTGGCAAGACTAGGTAAAAGTTTTCTTAAATTCCAGTTTTTTAATACGTAAATAACGATAATAACGAAAGTATAGTTTTTTTGAGAAATCACGAAATTTATCCGAAAACTTCAAATTGCTGTAACTTCTGACCTGTCGAAGATAAATTAGTAAACCTTACATATTCTTAATGAAAATTTAATGCTCTACAACTTCTTGTCTGACAACGTTTCTGTAAAACATAAGGCTGAAGAGTTAGAAGGACAAGTTTGACGAAAAATGTCAGGCAAAAAAGTTTTTCTAAAATTATCGATTTTCGCTGGCAAATATCTCGGAAACTGTAACACATAGGAAGAACATGAATATAAGCATTCTTGTAGGAAATTTAATTATCTTTTAGTTTGTAAGGAATACTTCTTAGCGTAGGATGCACCCTTTCCGAGTTATAAGAGAAGAACCGAAAAAAGGGACTTTTCCTCCCCCCCCCTCCTGAAGCGGCGGGGCTAGGGGCGGGGACTTTTGGTATGTTTGCCTCCTAACTACCCCCAACACATTCCTCAAGAGAAAAATTCTCCCCCCTTCCATGTTCTCTACAACCCTTTCGTTGACTGGACTATAGGTAAAGTATTGTACCTCGGAATACTTACCAGTTTGTATTTTTTCTTAACCACTGACCTTAAAGGAATGTTATTTTTTCACCTAGAGCCTTTTGTTACTGTGTCGCGAATCACGTAAAATTAAAATAGTGTTACAGTTGCGTAACAGCTGTTTGTGAAAAATTCAAAATTGTCTCAACGTACAAGAGTGTTCGTGTATCTTGAAACACTCCTTGTTGTACCTTGAAACATTTGATTTTGAGCCAAACCCGAGGAAAATAATCGCAAAAACATTAACTTATTTTTTTATTAATTAAAAACATTTAAAAAATAGCTTCAGAAACAAATATTTTGTGTAAACTATTAAAAAAATACATCACAAAACTTGTGTTTAAAATTATGAACTAATTTACAACTAAATAATTTTAGTTTACGTTACATTAAAATTGTAAAATGGAAAATTATAACTTTTTAAGTGCTGCGTTCTTTCCGTACCCTTCTTTGAGATTAGGGAAGTTCGGCCACAATATCTGGTGCATCTACAGTGGCAACGTCTGGAACGGTCTGGTAGTAGAAAATTGCACCCATTCTCGTTCTCAGGAAGGTGACTTTCATGAACGAGCTGGCCACGGAACTGAACCCCTGCGCCCAATTCATTGTTGAGTGTTATTCACCAAGCCGTTACCGAATCTGCAGTAGGAATAGGAGCCCCATCTTGCTAAAACTACATGTTCCTTCGTAGGGCCAGAACTGAATCTTCCACAATAATAGGCAGAGTTTCTTAAAGAAACTCCAGGTAGTTTTAAGCATTAAAACGATGTGGCACGATATAGCGTCTAATTAAGTGACCATGAATCAATCAGCCAATGCATTTGTGCTAATTCATGTTAAAATCCGGTTTCTCGAACTTCAATTATGATAGTTTTTCACACTCCATTTCTAGCGAACTGGACTTCGTCAGTCCACAAAATGTGTTATACGAAATCTGGAGTGTCGCCAATGGCATTTAATAAGTAACGCAAAAATTTTGTCGAGCGATATTATTCTCTTTGCGTAGGTGGTAATACACTTCGTCATGGATTTTAGGTTAGCAATTATATGGGAATTAGTAGTAGGATCAGCAGTTATTGTGTTTATGGTATCATTTTCTGTTTCGAGCAACATGATGACGATCGATGAATTTAATAATAATAAAATATATATTAGTATATTCGCGATTAGTGTACTCTATTATTATTAACTACTATTGATAATAATAACAACAGCAAAACTATCTGACATAAATCGTGAAGATAACTAAAGCAACTTACCACTCACGAATTGTTCGACAGAATTTGTTCGTTGTTATCTGGCAACTAGATGTAATCTGCAATAGGTTCTTCCTCATAATCTTAGTAACTCTTGAGAAACGGATATGGGTGTGTTAATTTTACTCCAAGTCGCCTATTTAATGAGCCTCTAGAGTTGTGTCCACACCTTCTGAATCACCCATATTTCACACACTCAAATCGCTGTGGTATAGTTTCTGTAAGTTCTTCACTTCAATGTATAATAAAAATATTTTTGACTTTTTGTTGGCAATTGACGTACTTGAAATTAAATTTAAGTAGGTTATACGTAAGTGGAAATTCTCATTATTACCATTTTAGAAAGTCTTTCTGTTCACCATTCATTTTATTTCGTAATTTCTGTTGGTTTTCACTTAAGATTTTATTAGTTTTCATTAGTCATCATTATCAGGTTTTGCATGTATGTACGTGAATACCAAATAAATTTTTAATTTTATACAACACACTTAACATTGCGGATATGAAGGACAATAATACTTGATAAATTTGATTTAGATTTGTAATTTTTTACGTAATTTACTCTGAAAATAAGAAAATTCGTTTTCGTTTTTCTTACTTACTTAGATACAGTGACCTAAATAGTAAATTGTGTTGTATCAGCTGTATCGTATCGAGATGCAGCTATTAGGCTTTAATGGGGTGTTTCTCTTTAGAATTGGTTTGAGGGTTCGGAAAGTTGACATTAGGACGATCGTGCACGTGTCATTTCATTTTTTTCCACGTTAAAATATTATAGGAGAAAATTGTTAAACGCATTATTAAGTAATATTGTAAACAGCTTGTCTAGCTATTCAATCTAATATCAACCCTGATAGTATAGTACAATGGAAAACCACTTATACATATTTTACTAGAGCATCATAAATTCAACGGACGATCTATTTTATATTATACGGCGATTTGAGTGGTGGTCGGATAGATTAACAATACAGCTTATCGTCCTTTTTCAGAAGGAATATGTCGAGAACAGCTGACCATACTAATGTTATAGTAAACTGAAGTACAGTGGCGTGCCAATTTCTGCTTTTCTTCTTTTATTATTATTAATGAAATCAATAAAGGTACGACCATACAAATAAAGCCATAAAAGTTGGAATAGCATAAATTATGCAAAATTAACAGTAGTAACACTTCGTAGGCCTGTGTTTCTGTTGTTATTTGGTAATAAAGCACGAGGTATTAGACAAGATTATAGCACGATTATAGGGTTGGTTTTAACACTATGAAATAATACGTTACTTCTTAATTACACATAAAAGGGCAAACGCTATTTAGCTTAAAATTAAAGCGTTAATATAAACTATTTAGATGACATTAACTAATGTGAAATTAAAACATTCAACAAGTTTACTTCACTGTATTTTATGGCTGTTTCCTAAATGGAAACAATAATAAAAGAAAAAACAGAACTACTACCTACTCCTATGCCGTTAAAAAAATGATACGCACGCACGCACTTTGATAAGGGGATGGATGTTGAGTGCATCATGCGTTAGCGGATTTAGGGTGCACTAGGAAATGCTTTTTTCTTAAGGGTGAAAGACCTTCGGAAGTCTTTAATTTATCTTCTATTTCTGTTGGCTCGTGCAATGGTGCTATAACTGTAAGTTGGAAAAATCCACATTATAAAATTGCAAATTATTATGTTAATAGTTTAACATTAAAGTACAGACGTGTAATTTGGGTTGCATAACTTTTTGATTTCAATATAATATTCAACCATAGAGGAATTAATATATTAAGTGGAAGAACAATTACAGTGTTTTAGATGTAACCCAAATCCGTTCAGAACAGGCGGAGGTATACTTACCCATCTGTAGGGGGGTACAAAAGACCTAACAGTATTTTTTCAAACCTAAACCTACAGTTTGCAGAGCATTTGAATTAATCTATATTCATTATCTAATTTTCCATTTTATGGAATGAATTTAGGACTAGTGAAGCTTCTTTTTTTATGATTATTATATGACTATTAAAAGCAAGAAATTATGATTACTGATTATTTCAAACAGTCGACTAGATTCGAGTTGACTGAGTTGACTCGATTTATCAGCAATCAGGCCCATAGCCAGTGGATGGTAAGATCTCTGAAAATATTTTTTAGAGTATACAGGCGAGTCGTAATTAGACGTAAAAAATTAAAGTGAAACTTTTTTAGTCCGAAATAAAGGAATTAACTGAATGCACCCTAATACTAAGATGCTTCCTTAAAAAGATAAGGGGTGTTGAAAAATTCTTTTATATTGTTCAAAACGCATCGAAATAAAAATAAAATTAGGAAGAAGCTAAACAATGATATTAACAATGATATCAAATGTTCAAGATACTGAATATTAAAGTTTTCACGATTTTCATTCGCAGCCTCTGAAATTCTTTACAGCAATTGTGCCCTCGTGCAAATTATTTCACGGTAAACTATTTCTTATGGAAAACCCCACAAAAAATATAAAAAGATTTAAACTTAGAAAACCAAAACACACGAATTAAAAAATTCTGTAACTCTCCCTCTAAAGCTATGCACTTGCGCCCCCGCCATTTCTACTGCTGGAAACATCCTTCAAAGTCCTCTACTGTAATGTTCTTTAACTGCCTCGTCGTTGCAGTCTTAATGGCCTTCACGTCCCCCGAACGTCGCCTCCTGAGTACCATTTTGCATTTCGGAAACAAGAAGTCACACGATGCCAAATCGGGCAAATATAGCGGGTAGTTGGTGACCGTGATTGAGCTTTGTGCCAAAAACTTGCGTCCCTCCTGTGCCAATCAACGTTCGATCTCGATTTCTGAATTTTCTTGTTTTCGGTTCATCGGCGCGCTTCCACTCTTTGCTTGGAGATTTCAGATTTATAAAACCATGACTCATCTCCTTTGATGACTCTGTCAAAAAAGTCGAAACTTTCTTCAGAAGCAATCCAATCTTTGCAGCCCTCTATCCTTCGCGAATTTTGTTCCGGGGACAAAAGCTTAGCTACTAACTTCTATATCTCCAACTTTTCAACTAGAGTTTTCAGAACAACCGTCTTACTTAAATTAAGTTTTTCAGAGACCATTTTAACGGTTATTCGACGATCTCGGGGGACGCAAGACAGAACACGATCCACATTTTCAACAGAAGACAAAATTGAGGAGCGCCCTGGACCAGGGTCGCCTTTGAAGTCTTCTCGTCCCTATCAAGATCTCTTTAACCACTTGTAGACCGTTGGTTCTTTCAAAGCATCTCCTCCATAAACTTCCTTCTAGGCCTCAGAAACTCCCCGGACGTTTTTGCCCAGTTCTGCAAGAAATTGAATATTGAGCTCCATGCGGATAAGAGAATGGTAAAGGATGCGCTTCAGTGAACTACTGACGCTGCGTGCTGCCTAGTGGAGCGTTTTGTCTCATACTGAGTCTAGGTCGGGTTGTTGAGAGTGGGGGGAACCGTTGGTTTCCCTTTCATACCTCAGCATCCGTCGCCGTCAACCTTTTATATGTATTTATAGGGCAAACCAGGTATTAGAGTGTAGTGAAAATTTGAAGTTTTAGGAAACCCAAGCGTAAGTAGCTTACAAGTAGTGTAACAAGTGCCAAAAGAGCAATCTTTTGCAAAAGTCTACAATCGAATGAGTGCAGAAAGTTGCTCTTTTTGTATGCCTGTGTTCAAAATATTTATTTATATAGCAAGAGTGTAAAGTGAAGCTTTTTGAACGAGTACTACGAGTTAAAAAAAAACACTTTACACTCGAGCTATAATACAACATTTCTGACACTGACAACGGGTTGTAAAGTGCCAACTTTACAGACAATCGTGCGAAAAAATCTTTTTGATACAGCGTTAGGTGTTAAAAGGGGTCTTTTCAAGCACTAGTGTGCAAAAGTAATATCTTTGCGCACTTATGGTCAAGAATATTACTTTTGGGCGTTTTTTTGCAGTCAGCTTCTTTAATATCAAAATATATCAATTTTATTATAGATTTAGAGCACTAATTAGCTTACTGGGAGAGTGATTTTCGGTATTTCTTTAATAAAAAGTAAAACATTTTAGATCTTATTTATCAGGACGTAAATTTCAAATTATAACTAATCAACGACATTCTATATATTTATTACTTGGCACTAGTAATCCTCACCTAGATTAACTAGATTTCGTCTTATACTTTGGGAATTTGATTTTACAATAAAGTATATCAAAGGAAAACAAAATGCAGCAATCGGTGAATTATCAAGAATAGAAATATAGTCCATTGATCTTACAGATATATCGAAGGCAGATTTTATGATGAAAGCAATGCTAGAAAGGGTCCTCTGAACGTTGTTGAATTATTAAAACACCCTACAGGTTCTATAGAACTTAAACAAATAAATGATAACGCAGACTATTAAGTGTTAATCGTAAAAAGCATGGACGCAGCATTTTATCCATTAAAATGAAAACTAACTTATCATTTATTTAAATTTAATAACTTTCTTATTTTGTTTTTTTTTATGAATAAGTTCTTATCAATAGCAATTTCTTCAAAAAAACATACACAACAGAAATCTTAATAATATAAGCGTTTGAGACGTTTGTCAATTATATCTAGATCTAAATTCTTTGAATTACAAATAATCCAGCACAATAGTGAAAAGTTTAAAGAATGCAAAGTCTATGTTTGCCCTTCTTTCTCTTCGACACACTTGGCTGACAACCATACGAGTTACACATATTCCCATTTCCCATAACGTTGTCCCTCTACCCATATTTATTTCCCCTATGATTCAACGTTTATGAGCTTTAACGAAATGTGAATGCGTGGTGGAAAAAAGTGTTTTTGTGAATTATGCCGCTTTAGTGTAAATAGCTTCTCGTAAGTTCGGATCTTTAAACTTTCTACAGCAATCTTGAAAACTTCAAAAAATTCCAGGATATGGAAAAATTGTCTTCATGGATTTTCAATTCATCCATTCTTCGACTCTTGCAACTTCCTTTGCTACTAAGTCTCGCGAAAATATAATTTGTATGTATATAAAATGTAATTTTAATATCTCATTACTTG
>VTPC01088963.1:32765-53581 GCA_011009095.1 Ignelater luminosus
AAAATAAGACAAGAAATAGTTTATATTAGATGCATCGTTTTTTATTTTATCATCTTGAAATAACAATATCTTCTTTGGTTATACCATAATATATAGCAACATCAGTTCCATATAAGTAGTTAAACAATTTCAATTATTCATAATAATCAGGAAATAACTTTCCCTTCCTTTTTTCTATCAAAAACAACTTAGTTACCTATCTCATTTTTTCTTTTACCCAAACTCCCTTTTTATTTACTTCCCTCTCTCCACCTAGTAGTCTTTTTATCACAACCAACCTTTCATTACATGATTAAACTTCTCAATTTACTAAACATCAAAATATTTGTTTCTGCTTTATATTCTTTGATTAATTAATCTCTTTTTTATTCTCATGGCTTCCTTTTATTTTATCTTCCTATGAATTCTTATTATGAATATCATGACAGTATTAAGAAGGTTATTAGAGGATTTGCGGCCCTACCCGTAATCATTTGTGTTTTATTCTATTAAGAAGGTGAACGGAGAGTTTAGAACTCGACTTTGATTTACCAGAAACGACCCAATGGATATCATGTCCCGACTTGTGACCGTACTTTTAGTTTTATTAAGAAGTATATCCCGATCGTAGATCACCAAGGACCCGTAATCATCTATGTTAACTGTATGAAGAAGGTTAATGGAGGATTTAAAACTCGACTTTGGCCTACCGAAGGTGGTTCATTAGATGGAATATCACGACCCATGACGTGCTTTCAGCTGTATTAAGAATGTTAATGAAGGGTGAACCGCGGCTGTGAACCACCGAAGGTGACCAGTTGTTGGAGATAGATTGTCGATTGTTCAATATATTTCGACCTGTGATCGAATATTCAGCTCTATTTAGAAGGTTTATAAAAGACAGAATCTTAAACATTGTTTTTTCTGCTAACTGATACTCCACCCAAAGTGTTTGCTTATTATTTTGTACATTGATTCACATATTGCTTGTTGTTTCCTTATTTATAAACCCATTATTTATTGCATAATATACTTTTTTATTGGTTTTGTCAATTCCATTCTTTATTTCTACTCCTTGTTTTCCAGTTTCTTCAATTGTGACTCCTAAATATTATTATTTGCCAACACTTTATATCTTTATTTCCTCTATCTGCACATGCATGTCTCACTTCTCTTTTATTCATTTGCATCCCATTTCTTTTTAATGACCCACTCCACGCGTTTAGATTATCTTGTACTTCTTTTTCATCCTTGGCTATAATTAATCAGTAAATATTTACTTTTTCCAAATTGCCGTATATGCAATGAACATTAGTTTCATTTTTACCTTTGTTTTCCTAATAATTTCATCCATAAATAGTATAAACAGTAATAGATCTAATTCACCTTTTTGTCTTACCCCTTCTCTTGCGTTAAATGATTCTGACCCCATATTTTTAGTAGATCATGCTGTTAGTTGTTTTTGTATGTAAAGTTCTGATTACTCTGACTAGTTTTATATTTACATGTCGTTTATGTAGACATTTTCATTTTATTTTTTGGTACCTTATTAAAACGTTTTCCCACGTTCATAAATTCAGAATATACTGTTTTCCCTTCTGTCAGCATTTATTACTTTTTTTTTTTATTGCAGATATATGGTCTATGGTGCTACATAGCTTCCTTCTCTTCTGAACCCCTTCTGCAATTCTATTAGCATTGGTTCAATTATAATATTTATTATTATCCTTCTTAACCTCTTTTATATTTGTTCATATATTCTTCTGTACAAGAGACATGCACAAACTGCACCTCACCGATTTTTTTGAAACTTGGCTGTAGTACGGTTCAAAATAGTAGAAGTGTTTTTTTTGTATCGGCTGACTTCGACAGTAAGGACATAAAAATCACCTTCGAAGATCTGGTAAATTTTGTTTAAAGCCTTGTAACTCGCAAACGGTTGAAATTGCAAAGTTTAATAACTTTTTATCCCCTATTGAGCGGTACAAAGAGATTTTTTGTTTACGTTATAAAAGAAATGCTATTGCCTATTGGAGAGGTGGAAAGACAGGCAACAGGCAATTGAGTAGCATAGAAAATAAATATAAGAAAGTGAAATCTACTACGCAATTAAAACGATGGGCACGTTACATTAATCAAGAAGGTACCCATCGTAAAAGAGTGATAAAATAGCAACCAACAACAAATTTATGAAAGTGATGGAGAAACTAATATCAGTTCATCATATAACTATTCCAAAATGCAAGCCTAGAAGCAGGAATGCGCCCTAAGAAATCTAGAGCATCTAAAAGGTAGGTTCAAAAGCTTAAGCGGATACATAAAATAGTGTCAAAAAAGATTACCAAATTTGTCACTAGAAAAGCATTAAATAGAAAAAGCTATAGAAATCCAATCGAGATAACCCCAGATAGCATGCAAGTTTACTGGAAGCTTGCTTTTGAATTGATATACGCTTACTTGGTGTACCTGATTTGGCAAGCGCATAGCAAGCTTGTTACAAGCTTGACGTTTAAGCGCAATATCCGGCGCAACTCACTCGTTTCGTTCACTTTACGTGGCAAGTGTATAGCAAGCATGATAGAAACTTAAAGGCTTTTGAGTTGCTTTGCCTTAACTGGAGCTGCAATCTCGCCTGCGTTTACTGTAGTATTACATCTGGCTTGTCGACACCGAGATAGCCTTTATACACCATTAACGTTTGGCGTTTGAACTTCAAAATGAACATTTTTCACCTTAAAATAGTGATTTGTGGTTTTCAAAGTGTTTGTTTCTATTTTAAACAAACTGAAGTTTTGTGTTATTCCTGCAATAATAAAATGAAAGGTAAGTATTTTAAAAATTGCTTTGCTTCCTAATACTATTTAAACAATGATCTAATCCATCGAAGCACGTGGAACGTGTAATACAAAATAGAATGCTCTATTCCCATTGTTTACTATTAAAAAATGCCATGTTAATGCTTTTTAGTGTTTGTAGTAAAAGCTTATATTAAGATTAAAAAAGAGGTTAAATTCAAGCTTGTTCTAAACTTGGTTCGTGCTTGACATGTCAAACCTGTACGTGTAACTTACTGCAAACTAGTAAAATAAGATTGATACAAGCTTAGCAAATAAGCTTGTTTCAAGCTTGCTGTAGGCTTGCTGGTTTGCTAACAAGCTTGCCATAGGCTTGCAAAGCAAGCTTATCATGTGGAAACTATAAAACTTGATACAAGCTTGATATAAGCTTTCAGGCTTGTCATGGCAAGCTAGTATCAAGTATCTATCAAGTTTCAAGAAACTCAGTGAGGTACAGTTCGTGTACGTCCCTTGTCAGTAATTTTAGTCCTTTAATGTTATTACAATCCACGCTTTTAATTCTTGTTGTATCTGGTTTCCTTATTTTTAAGATTTTTCAATATTTTATAAAGCAATTTTTAATTACTTTCCAATTTTTCTCCGAACGCTTTCTATGATTTTTGCTTAGCTTCTTTTACTAGCTTTTCTCTCTGTTCTTTACACAGATTCAGTTTTATTATTTAATATCTTTGCCTTATTTCCAACATTTTTCTTTATTTGATCTGTCCACTAGATTATTAGTCTTATATGTTCTATAAACAAGATTTTCTTAAGTTCTTAGCCTACTGCTTTTTTATATTTCCTAGCTATTTGTTCATTTTTTAATTTATAAGATTTTATATCATTATGATTTATTTTTCTTACTGTTTTCAAATCTCTTTTTCTCTCTTGCTCCTTTATTTTTGCTATCAAGTGGTAGTGGTCACTATTTATCTCATATCCTCTTTTGACTCGCACGTCACTTACTGATGTTCTATTTTCTTTTTCTACTACGCTATAGTGCATTATGGACTTTCCTTTTGTGTCTGGCTCCTCTTTTGTGTGTTTGTATATTTCTTTATGTTTAAAAAAATATTTGTTACTGATCAATTCATGTCCATCACACAAGTCCAGAATCTTGACCCATTATTATTTCTTGTATTTTTTCCATTGCGTATATCTCATTTCTTTACCCTATTCTACCGTTGAAATCTGCACTTTCTCATATTTATTTGGTTCACATACTGATATTATTACCTTTATATGTATTTTATATTTAATTCTATCATCATCAGTCTTTCCAATATTGCTTGGCATTTATTCAGTTATTCTTATTAATACTTAGTCATATTTCCTTGCACATGATATTTTGATGTTTGTGTCGACGACGTTTTGTCAGCAAGAAGTAAATCACTTGTCCTAAATTCTTATACATAAATGCGTCAAAGATTTCATACTAAGTCTCAATTTGCGTTAAAATCTGGATGTATGAACAATCAAACTATTTCCTTCCACGATATGTCCTTGCCACGTGCAAGAGCTCCCTACCCTAGACAGAAAATTCTTTGTTCTTGGTTCCTATATGAATGATAAAGTTTTCTGTACTAAGTTAGTTTTGACAGTTCTCTAGAAGAGCTCATTCAGGATTCTTAAGAGTCCATAAGGACCTAATTCTAAGGATTTAAACTTAGTTACTGTGTCGTTCTGAGATGCATCTCTGGGACAGGTATCTTAGTAAATGTATTTAACCAAGTAAGAGTTTATACCATCTATGCTGTTGGTAAGGTGCCATTCTGGTGGAGGCGCCTCATTTCCCATTTTTTATTATTACTTACGTCTTCTCACAAGATTAATATTTCTTAATCCAACTTTCTTTTTCAATACGTATCAATATGTATTGTAGTGAACCTGGTGTCTTATAATGTTCCAATCTGATCAATATCACCTTCATAGTAAAGATACAATTCTTGATGTTTCTCTATCTACAGTTCCATTAACCTCTACAGCGTCTACTGGTGCGCCCATAATTTCTCCTTCTCCTATTTGACCTATCCCTCCTTAGCTCTATTATAACTCACGTTGTAGTATAGGATTAGCAATCCGCAACAGCCTCTTGTTATCACTGCTACCGTCTTACAACCAGTACCTATTATTACGTTTACTGTCACTCATTCTACGATGGCTAATGTATGCTTCTTTAACACTCCTTTCAACTTTCGTAACTCTCACACCCGTTTGTTTCCGCTGTGGCCAAATTGGCTATCTTATCATTCAGGAATTGTACATCCCTTACATTAACCTTTTTTAACTCTTGATTCTCTGCAAAGAAATTACAGTTATTACTATCTTTTTGGAAATTTTGTCTGTATTAGAGGCCTGCACGGCTTGGTTTCTTTAGTCGGGTACTTATGCGGTCCAGCCTAAAACTCGGGTTCGTGTCGGACCAAACCTCAGTTTAAAAATATGTCCGGTTAATCGATCCCCTTACACTTGTCAGGTCTCTCGGGCCCTTTGGGCCTGTCAGACCTGTCGAACTTATCAGTTCTGATTGTACTGACTCGGACGAACTAAACCAAAGAGGATTTCGTAGTGCACCGTAGACGGGTCGGGTTTTTGGTCGGATCTAGATCAGACCGGGCCTCAGTTGAAAGGTCTATCGTGATTTTCGGGCCTACTTAGAGTCGTTCCAGAGGGGCCATTCGGATTGTTCGGGCCTTCGGACTTGTCGGACCGTTCGAGCAAAATCTTACCAGGTAAATTAGACAATTTCCCTATCAAGCATTTCAGTATTTTTAATACTAGGTACTAATTTGATAAAAATTTCAATTTTACCTTTAGATTCTTCAAGGAAATTTACCAAAATTTTACACAAAACAAACTAACCATAAAAGGCAACCATTTGCTCTGAAATTCGCTAATTGAATGATGACTCTCAAACCTCAAAAAACCCAATAAAACAATGACAAGAAATATATTTTGCGCGGAAATTAAAATGAATAGAATTAACTGTAGATTACAAGGTAGATTTAAAATATAATCGATGATTTTCGACCTTTTTTATACTTTTTTAATTCAAGCTAGGATTTTTTGATAATTATGCTGTAAAACTCGGATTTTTGCATGGGACAATAAAAGATATCTGAAGAATACTGATTAGAATGTAATGATTTCAAAATAAATCAACAGAGGGAGTTAACCGAGTCCCTGAACTTTCCGTCTTTTTTAAAAGGGACGACTTAAATGAAAAAACCCTAAGAACTAACAGTTTTAAATCTAATTAGATAATTTTGAAGACCAAATGCAAGATCGGATTGCTTATAATTTAAATAAATTTACTTAACAAAAATCAAGTCATGAGATTTTAAAATTACAGTGACGTTTCTCGTACCAACCAATTAAATTATATTTTCGCGAGACTTAGTAGCAAAGGAAGTTGCAAGAGTCGAAGAATGGATGAATTGAAAATCCATGAAGACAATTTTTCCATATTCTGGAATTTTTTGAAGTTTTTAAGATTGCCGTAGAAAGTTTAAAGATCCGAACTTACGAGAAGCTATTTACACTAAAGCGGCATAATTCACAAAAACACTTTTTCCCACCACGCATTCACATTTCGTTAAAGCTCATAAACGTTGAATCATAGGGGAAATAAATATGGGTAGAGGGACAACGTTATGGGAAATGGGAATATGTGTAACTCGTATGGTTGTCAGCCAAGTGTGTCGAGGAGAAAGAAGGGCAAACATAGACTTTGCATTCTTTAAACTTTTCACTATTGTGCTGGATTATTTGTAATTCAAAGAATTTAGATCTAGATATAATTGACAAACGTCTCAAATGATTATATTATTAAGATTTCTGTTGTGTATGTTTTTTTGAAGAAATTGCTATTGATAAGAACTTATTCATAAAAAAAACAAAATAATAAAGTTATTAAATTTAAATAAATGATAAGTTAGTTTTAATTTTAATGCATAAAATGCTGCGTCCATGCTTTTTACGATTAACACTTAATAGTCTGCGTTATCATTTATTTGTTTAAGTTCTATAGAACCTGTAGGGTGTTTTAATAATTCAACAACGTTCAGAGGACCCTTTCTAGCATTGCTTTCATCATAAAATCTGCCTTCGATATATCTTTAAGATCAATGGACTATATTTCTATTCTTGATAATTCACCGATTGCTGCATTTTGTTTTCCTTTGATATACTTTACTGTAAAATCAAATTCCCAAAGTACAAGACGAAATCTAGTTAATCTAGGTGAGGATTACTAGTGCCAAGTAATAAATATATAGAAGGTCGTTGATTAGTTATAATTTGAAATTTACGTCCTGATAAATAAGATCTAAAATGTTTTACTTTTTATTTAAGAAATACCGGAAATCACAGCAATTAGTGCTCTAAATTTATAATAAAACTGATATATTTTGATATTAAAGAAGCTGACTGCAAAAAAACGCCCAAAAGTAATATTCTTGACCATAAGTGCGCAAAGATATTACTTTTGCACACTAGTGCTTGAAAAGACCCCTTTTAACACCTAGCGCTGCATCAAAAAGATTTTTTCGCACGATTGTCTGTAAAATTGGCACTTTACAACCTGTTGTCAGTGTCAGAAATGTTGTATTATAGCTCGAGTGTAAAGTGTTTTTTTTTGAACTCGTAGTACTCGTTCAAAAAGCTTCACTTTACACTCTTGCTATATAAATAAATATTTTGAACACAGGCATACAAAAAAAGCAACTTTATGCACTCATTCGATTGTAGACTTTTGCAAAAGATTGCTCTTTTGGCACTTGTTACACTATTTGTAAGCTACTTACGCTTGGGTTTCCTAAAACTTCAAATTTTCACTACACTCTAATACCTGGTTTGCCCTATAAATACGTATAAAAGACGGCGACGGGTGCTGAGGTATGAAAGGGAAACCATCGGTTCCCCCCACTCTCAACAACCAGACCTAGACTCAGCATGAGACGGAACGCTCCACTAGGCAGCGCGCAGCGTCAGTAGTTCACTGAAGCGCATCCTTTACCATTCTCTTATCCGCATGGAGCTCGATATTCAATTTCTTGCAGAACTGGGCAAAAACATCCGGGGAGTTTCTGAGGCCTAGAAGGAAGTTTATGGAGGAGATGCTTTGAAAGAACCAACGGTCTACAAGTGGTTAAAGAGATCTTGATAGGGACGAGAAGACTTCAAAGGCGACCCTGGTCCAGGGCGCTCCTCAATTTTGTCTTCCGTTGAAAATGTGGATCGTGTTCTGTCTTGCGTCCCCCGAGATCGTCGAATAACCGTTAAAATGGTCTCTGAAAAACTTAATTTAAGTAAGACGGTTGTTCTGAAAACTCTAGTTGAAAACTTGGAGATACAGAAGTTAGTAGCTAAGCTTTTGTCCCCGGAACAAAATTCGCGAAGGATAGAGGGCTGCAAAGATTGGATTGCTTCTGAAGAAAGTTTCGACTTTTTTGACAGAGTCATCAAAGGAGATGAGTCATGGTTTTATAAATTTGAAATCTTCAAGCAAAGAGTCGAAGCGAGCCGATAAGCCGAAAACAAAAAAATTCAGAAATCGAGATCGAACGTTGATTAGCACAGGAGAGACGCAAGTTTTTGGCACAAAGCTAAATCACGGTCACCAACCACCCGCTATATTCGCCCGATTTGGCATCGTGTGACTTCTTGTTTCCGAAATGCAAAATGGTACTCAGGAGGCGACGTTCGGGGGACATGAAGGCCATTAAGACTGCAACGACGAGGCAGTTAAAGAACATTACAGTAGAGGACTTTGAAGGATGCTTCCAGCAGTGGAAATGGCGGTGGTGCAAGTGCATAGCTTTAGAGGGAGAATTACAGAATTTTTTAATTCGTGTGTTTTGGTTTTCTAAGTTTAAAACTTTTTATATTTTTTGTGGGGTTTTCTAAAAGAAATAGTTTACCGTAAAATAATTTGCTGTAAAGAATTTCAGAGGCTGCGAATGAAAATCGTGAAAACTTTAATATTCAGTATCTTGAACATTTGATATAATTGTTAATATCATTGTTAAGCTTCTTCCTAATTTTATTTTTATTTCGATGCGTTTTGAACAATATAAAAGAATTTTTCAACACCCCTTATCTTTTTAAGGAAGCATCTTAGTATTAGAGTGCATTCAGTTAATTCCTTTATTTCGGACTGAAGAAGTTTCACTTCAATTTTTTACGTCTAATTACGACTCGCCTGTATACTCTAAAAAATATTTTCAGAGATCTTACCATCCACTGGCTATGGGCCTGATTGCTGATAAACCGAGTCAACTCAGTCAACTCGAATCTAGTCGACTGTTTGGGATAATCAGTAATCATAATTTCTTGCTTTTAATAGTCATATAATAATCATAAAAAAAGAAGCTTCACTAGTCCTAAATTCATTCCATAAAATGGAAAATTAGATAATGAATATAGATTAATTCAAATGCTCTGCAAACTGTAGTTTTAGGTTTGAAAAAATACTGTTAGGTCTTTTGTACCCCCCTACAGATGGGTAAGTATACCTCCGCCTGTTGTTCTGAACGGATTTGGGTTACATCTAAAACACTGTAATTGTTCTTCCACTTAATATATTAATTCCTCTATGGTTAAATATTATATTGAAATCAAAAAGTTATGCAACCCAAATTACACGTCTGTACTTTAATGTTAAACTATTAACATAATAATTTGCAATTTTATAATGTGGATTTTTCCAACTTACAGTTATAGCACCATTGCACGAGCCAACAGAAATAGAAGATAAACTAAAGACTTCCGAAGGTCTTTCACCCTTAAGAAAAAAGCATTTCCTAGTGCACCCTAAATCCGCTAACGCATGATGCACTCAACATCCATCCCCTTATCAAAGTGCGTGCGTGCGTATCATTTTTTTTAACGGCATAGGAGTAGGTAGTAGTTCTGTTTTTTCTTTTATTATTGTTTCCATTTAGGAAACAGCCATAAAATACAGTGAAGTAAACTTGTTGAATGTTTTAATTTCACATTAGTTCATAACATCTAAATAGTTTATATTAACGCTTTAATTTTAAGCTAAATAGCGTTTACCCTTTTATGTGTAATTAAGAAGTAACGTATTATTTCATAGTGTTAAAACCAACCCTATAATCGTGCTATAATCTTGTCTAATACCTCGTGCTTTATTACCAAATAACAACAGAAACACAGGCCTACGAAGTGTTACTACTGTTAATTTTGCATAATTTATGCTATTCCAACTTTTATGGCTTTATTTGTATGGTCGTACCTTTATTGATTTCATTAATAATAATAAAAGAAGAAAAGCAGAAATTGGCACGCCACTGTACTTCAGTTTACTATAACATTAGTATGGTCAGCTGTTCTCGACATATTCCTTCTGAAAAAGGACGATAAGCTGTATTGTTAATCTATCCGACCACCACTCAAATCGCCGTATAATATAAAATAGATCGTCCGTTGAATTTATGATGCTCTAGTAAAATATGTATAAGTGGTTTTCCATTGTACTATACTATCAGGGTTGATATTAGATTGAATAGCTAGACAAGTTGTTTACAATATTACTTAATAATGCGTTTAACAATTTTCTCCTATAATATTTTAACGTGGAAAAAAATGAAATGACACGTGCACGATCGTCCTAATGTCAACTTTCCGAACCCTCAAACCAATTCTAAAGAGAAACACCCCATTAAAGCCTAATAGCTGCATCTCGATACGATACAGCTGATACAACACAATTTACTATTTAGGTCACTGTATCTAAGTAAGTAAGAAAAACGAAAACGAATTTTCTTATTTTCAGAGTAAATTACGTAAAAAATTACAAATCTAAATCAAATTTATCAAGTATTATTGTCCTTCATATCCGCAATGTTAAGTGTGTTGTATAAAATTAAAAATTTATTTGGTATTCACGTACATACATGCAAAACCTGATAATGATGACTAATGAAAACTAATAAAATCTTAAGTGAAAACCAACAGAAATTACGAAATAAAATGAACAGAAAGACTTTCTAAAATGGTAATAATGAGAATTTCCACTTACGTATAACCTACTTAAATTTACTTTCAAGTACGTCAATTGCCAACAAAAAGTCAAAAATATTTTTAATTATTCATTGAAGTGGAGAACTTACAGAAACTATACCACAGCGATTTGAGCGTGTGAAATATGGGTGATTCAGAAGGTGTGGACACAACTCTAGGGGCTCATTAAATAGGCGACTTGGAGTAAAGTTAACATGCCTATATCCGTTTCTCAAGAGTTACTAAGATTATGAGGAAGAACCTATTGCAGATTACATCTAGTTGCCACGTAAGATAACAACGAACAAATTCTGTCGAACAATTCGTGAGTGGTAAGTTGCTTTAGTTATCTTAACGATTTATGTCAGATAGTTTTGCTGTTGTTATTATTATCAATAGTAGTTAATAATAATAGAGTACACTAATCGCGAATATACTAATATGCATTTTATTATTATTAAATTCATCGATTGTCATCATGTTGGTCGAAACAGAAAATGATACCATAAACACAATAACTGCCGATCCTACTACTAATTCCCATATAATTGCTAACCTAAAATCCATGACGAAGTGTATTACCACCTACGCAAAGAGAATAATATCGCTCGACAAAATTTTTGCGTTACTTATTAAATGCCATTGGCGACACTCCAGATTTCGTATAACACATTTTGCGGACTGACGAAGTTCAGTTCGCTAGAAATGGAGTGCATGGGCTGATTGATTGATGGTCACTTAATTAGACGCTATATCGTGCCACATCGTTTTAAAGCTTAAAACTACCTGGAGTTTCTTTAAGAAACTCTGCCTATTATTGTGGAAGATTCAGTTCTGGCCCTACGAAGGAACATGTAGTTTTAGCAAGATGGGGCTCCTATTCCTACTGCAGATTCGGTAACGGCTTGGTTGAATAACACTCAACAATGAATTGGGCGCAGGGGTTCAGTTCCATGGCCAGCTCGTTCATGAAAGTCACCTTCCTGAGAATGAGAATAGGTGCAATTTTCTACTACCAGACCGTTCCAGACGTTGCCACTGTAGATGCATCAGATATTGTGGCCAAACTTCCCCAATCTCAAAGAAGGGTACGGAAAGAAAAGAACGCAGCACTTAAAAAGTTATAATTTTCCATTCTACAAATTTAATGTAACGTAAACTAAAATTATTTAGTTGTAAATTAGTTCATAATTTTAAACACAAGTTTTGTGATGTATTTTTTTAATAGTTTACACAAAATATTTGTTTCTGAAGCTATTTTTTAAATGTTTTTAATTAATAAAAAAATAAGTTAATGTTTTTGCGATTATTCTCCTCGGGTTTGGCCCAAAATCAAATGTTTCAAGGTACAACAAGGAGTGTTTCAAGATACACGAACACTCTTGTACGTTGAGACAATTTTGAATTTTTCAGAAACAGCTGTTACACAACTGTAACACTATTTTAATTTTACGTGATTCGCGACACAGTAACAAAAGGCTCTAGGTGAAAAAATAACATTCCTTTAAGGTCAGCGGTTAAAAAAAAATACAAACTGGTAAGTAGTCCGAGGTACAATACTTTACCTATAGTCCAGTCAACAAAAGGGTTGTAGAGAACATGGAAGGGGGGAGCATTTTTCTCTTAAGGAATGTGTTGGGGGTAGTTAGGAGGCAAACATACTAAAAGTCCACGTCCCTAGCCACGCCGCTTCAGGAGGGGGGGGAGGAAAAGTCCCTTTTTTCGGTTCTTCTCTTATAACTCGGAAACGGTGCATCCTACGCTAAGACGTATTCCTTACAAACTAAAAGATAATTAAATTTCCTACACGAAGGTTTATATTCATTTTCTTCCTATGTGTTACAGTTTCCGAGATATTTGCCAGCGAAAATCGATAATTCTAGTAAAACTTTTTTTGCCTGACGTTTTTCGTCAAACTTGTCCTTCTAACTCTTCAGCCTTATGTTTTACAGAAACGTTGTCAGGCAAGAAGTTGTAGAGCATTAAATTTTCTTTAAGAATATTTAAGGTTTACTAATTTATCTTTGACAGGTCAGAAGTTACAGCAATTTGAAGTTTTCGGATAAATTTCGTGATTTCTCAAGAAAAGTCAATGAATGCCCGAAAGAGGGTTGTAGAGATATTTTTCTCTTGAGGAATGTGTTGGTGGTAGTTAGGAGCAAACATACTAAAAGTCCCCGCCCCTAGCCCTGTCGCTTCAGGAAGGGGGGGTGGGAAAATCTCTTTTTTTGGTATTTTGCTTATAACGTAGAAACGGTGCGTCGTACGGTAAAACGTGCTCCTTACAAGATTGAAGGTAATTAGATTTCCTACAAGAATGTTTATATTCATTTTCTTTCTATGTGTTATAGTTTTCGCCAGCGAAAATTGATAATTCTTTTTGCCTCACATTCTTTGTCAAACTTGTCTTTCTAACTCCTCAGCCTTATGTTTTCAATAAGGTCGTCAGACGAGAAGTTGTAGATTATTAAATTTATTGACTGGACTACTACCAGACATTTGTTTGATAAGTTTCACACATAGCACTGTGTACAAATGTCACTAAATTATCTTGGTGGATTTTACACATTTTATTTGTGTTGAATTTAATCTTTCGGACCTCGCATAAATAACATCAAACTGTGTACAAGAAAAAAATTGTTCTATTAAATAATAGAGAGAATTGAGAATAGTTGATGCGTCATGTTAAGAGTTGGTGCAACGTTAACCATGAGGTACAGGTAAGGAGTGCAGAGGTGAAGAACGTCGAGCGACTGATAAAGTGATAACCAAGTTATTTTGCATGATTCGTGTAAAGGTAAGTAATATTTATATAAAAAATTATTGACAATTTCAGTTATGGTTCTCTGTTTTTCTGCGTTAAGAAAGCCTAACACCTTTATCCAGTAACTTACTTAACAAAATATTAAAACCTCTTATATAGAAACAAGTAATAAACCTGTACAGTATCGTATAAACAGAATTTGATGATATCTATGAAATACTGATTGCGTTAGAGCTCTGCACGCGCCGAGATTCCCCAGCCCAGCCCAACCCGATTCGACTGGTCACAAACTTGACGCGGCAGGAAAAAAACCCGGTAACTTCTTGATCGGCCCTATAGGGGCCCAAACGGTCCAAAAGGTCCAAGAGACGCTTATGGCCCAACAAGTCCAAGAGATCCAAACGACCCGGAGGGCCGAGAAATTCAAAAAGCCCGACGGGCTGACGACCCGAAAGGCCCGAACGGTCTGACAGGCTCGAGAGGTTCGAACGACACTACAGAACCGAGAAACCCAAAAAGTCTAGATGTCCAAAGAGCCCGACAGACCCATATAATCTAATAGGGCCAAGACGTCCTATAGACCCGAGGGATCTAACCGACCCAATAGACTCGAGGAGTTCAAACTTTTTAAACTGAGGCCCGTTATTGAAATAATGTCGTTGAAGATATTCACGTGGATCCGACCCTAACTGGAACTTTTCTTAGGTAGTGACAGTGTTTTTGTAAACCCTGAAGCAAAGCAGTAAGTTGTTTAAAATTTATTTTAATTATTAAAGACTGAATTCGTAGCTTTTATCTTTTGATGAATCTTGTAAACATCAACAAAAGCTTTTAATAATGTTAAGTTGAAAATAAACTAAGTAATAATAAATAAACAAATAATAATTTGTTAATTAGAAAATAAAATAAACTTCTTCTAAGTTTTAATCTAAAAATGTATTTTTGCTACTTTGTTTACTTAAGTTGATGCTTTTATATTTTAGTATAGTGATTTTAATTTTAATTTTGTTTAATAGATCTCAAGCACAAGAAAATATCTGATAGACCAACATTGTGGAACTCCTTTTCACAAAAGGAATTGTAGAAAGAGAGATATACGAGAAGCTTTATTAGCTAATTCAACAAAATATGAAGAGGAGACATTCAAATTCGATTTATGTCAGGGGATGCCTTGCATCAAACTTAATGTATTAAATGTTCAAACTGAGCACCGTTTACTTCTTGACAGTAGGTTAGTCTCTCTATAAATTCCCTTGTAACATTGGCTATTACTTCTGGTGAAATTCTTTGAATGTTTTCGGTTATTCTTTCAGCTAGTTCTTGCAAACTATTTGGTCGGTTAAAATAAACTTTGGGCTTCAAATAACCCCATAAAAAATAGTCCAATGGAGTAAGGTCGGAGGATCGCGCAGGTCATTCAACGGTACCTCTTCTTTCAACCCATTTATTATGAAATGTCCTGTCTAAGCGAGTTTGAACATTGCGGGCGTAATGGGGCGCTGCCTCATCCTGCTTTATTTGGCAGTTGTCTATTTTCTTCCGGAATCACTTATATATTTCAAAGCTCTAAGTACCTGTCCCCGTTTAAAGTTTCTTCTAAAAAAAGGTCCTACAATGCTGTTGTTGTAAATACCGGCCCAAACGTCAAATTTTTGGATATTGCGTTTAAGTTAAAACAATACTTACTCATTGTGACAAACTACTGTCACTGCTACAGTAAGTTTCATAGACTGCTAAATCTCATTATACTTTGCCTCAAAAACTATGTTTTTTGTTAATATCTCGGTTGGTTTTGAAATAAAAAATATCGAACCTCATATCTTTGTAATAGTAACAAAATGTTCTATTCAAAACTAAAATAATATACGGGATGTTTCATTACAAACTTTAAAATCGATATTACTTCCGGTCAAACCGGAATTAAATAATGAGACAGATGTTGGAAGAACAGCGATCGAAGAAAGTAAGACTACAGTGCTGGGAATGCGGTAAGCAGGGTCACCTTAGAAGTAATTGCAACAAGAGTGGTGCAGTTAGGAATAACCAGGATGAAGAGAAACTAGTGCGAGTCAATATAAAAGGGCGAACGTCGACCTCCTTAAGTCATGTCTCGGAAACTACCCTCCAAGTGGCTTCGTTACGGTATCAACCAGACAGCTTTTACATCGATGGCAGTATTTTCGGGAAGACGTGTTCGTTATTGATCGACACGGGAGCAACAAGGACAACAATCCGTCCTGATATTGCTGAAGATAGAAAGCTACAGCCATCAAGAGTCCGGTTGAAGACCGCTACGGGTGAGCATACCGATGTTCTTGGGGAACTGATGGTGGAAATGGGAATTGGTTTCAAGAGTTGCACGCATCGAGTGTTGGTAGCGGATATAGCTGACGAAGTTATCATGGAAATGGATTTGTTGAAAAAGTTTGGGTTCACATTAGATATGAAGAATGGAATCCTTCGACTAGATAACGAAGAAGTCCCCATGCACCAAAAAGACGACGAGTCGCTTCGAGTAATGCTTGTCGATGACGTTACCCTGCCGGCGCGGAGTGAGAAGGTTGTTATGGCCCGAATGGATGGAAATCTCCGGGCAGGTTGTATGGGTGCCTTAGAACTGGATTATGCCAACAAAGACATTGGAAGAGGTATTCTGGTTGGGAAAGTGTTAATGAATGTGAAAGAGCTAACGCCTATTCGCCTATTAATGAATGTCAACAATTTCCCAATGTCATTAAAGAAGAATACCGAAATCGGTTCTTGTGTGCCGGTGTCCTCTTTAGTACGGTGCACGAAGACAAGTGGAGTTATTTCGTCTTCCGGAAGCTCGGTAAACGTAGAAGCAATGATTACAGCTTCTTGTAAAGATTTAACTCCAAGCCAAAAGATTAGGGTGCAAGAGTTAATTGGTCGTTACAAAGATGTATTTGCTCCTGATAAAGGACTGGCGGGTAAAACCAGTGTGGTGACCCATAAGATCAATACGGGAGATGTTCAACCGATACGACAACGTCCAAGAAGGTTACCATGGGCGAAACGAGAAGAAGCAGAAAAGATTATCGAAGATATGGCTAGCCAAGGTGTTATCGAACCTTCAAACAGCCCTTGGGCATCACCCGCCGTCTTGGTAAAGAAGAAAGATGGTAGTACACGATTTTGTGTCGACTATAGACAATTAAATAGTGTCACCAAGAAAGATAGTTATCCGTTACCCAGAATTGATGACACTTTGGACACTGTCTGGTTGTAAGTGGTTTTCCACCCTGGATATGAAGAGTGGGTATTGGCAGGTTGGAATGGAACCACAACATCGAGAGAAGACTGCTTTTACTATGGGTTCTGGCTTATGGCAGTTTACCGTTATGCCATTTGGTTTGTGTAACGCTCCAGCAACGTTTGAACGATTAATGGAGTTAATCCTGAGAGGCTTGTCTTGGAAGACCTGTTTAGTTTACCTCGACGATATTATTGTGATTGGTCTAACGTTCGAGGAACACGTTAAGAACTTGGAAGATGTGTTTTTGAGATTACGTGGAGCAAATCTGCAGTTGAGTCCAAAGAAGTGCAACCTGTTCCAGAAAGAGGTCAACCATCTTGGTCACTTGGTATCCGAAGATGGAGTAGCGGCTGATCCTGTTAAGATTCGTGCGGTCCAAGAATGGCCCCACCTAAAAGATAAACACGAGCTTCGAAGCTTTCTGGGTTTGTGTACTTACTACCGGCGATTCATCCGTGGGTTTGCAGATATTGCGAAGCCTTTGACAAGATTGACAGAGGAAGACAGAGATTTTCAATAGGACGCCAACTGTGAACGAGCCTTTAACGATCTTAAACGAACTTTAGTGACAGCTCCGATCTTGAGCTATCCCAGACCGAACGAGCGATTTGTGCTGGACACGGATGCTAGCAATGTCGGAATAGGCGCCGTCCTGTCCCAAGTTCAAGATGGGCAAGAGAAGGTCATTAGCTATTTTAGCAAGGTTCTGTCCAAGCCGGAGCGTAACTACTGTGTGACCCGCCGAGAATTTCTTGCAGTCGTCAAGGCCATTGAGCATTTTCATAAGTACCTCTATGGCCGAAACTTCCTATTGAGAACCGATCATTCTGCACTCCAGTGGCTACTGAAATTTAAAAATCCTGAAGGTCAAGTAGCAAGATGGCTCGAAAGGCTCCAAGAATATGATTTCGAGACCGAACATCGAGCGGGGCGTAGCCATCGCAACGCTGACGCTTTATCTAGAAGACCATTTCCCGACGATTGCAAACACTGCTCACGAATCGAAAATAAGCATAGTGAACATCAAGTACGACGTACCACAGTCGTTGATGATCATTGGGAGCCCGCAGAAATTCAGAAAGACCAGGAAAGCGATCCTGACTTACGATTGGTGTTGGACTGGAAGACAGCGGATCGTAGACCGTCGTGGGAAGAAATAGCCCGATACGGCTCGATTGTGAAAGCGTACTGGGCACAGTGGGACTCACTGAAGGTTCAAGATGGTCTCCTAAAGAGAGTGTTAGAAAACGAAGAAGGAACCGAAATAAGAATGTAGTTAGTGGTTCCCAAGAACAGGGTTCCTGAAGTGCTGCGACAGTTGCATGATGGGCCATCGGGAGGCCATCTGGAAGTTAAGAAAACACTGGCAAAGATTCGGGAACGGTTTTATTGGATGAACTGCAAGGAAGACGGCAGAGAATGGTGCAGACGGTGCGACGTTTGTGCAACCGGTAATGGGCCACTTGGTAGGAAGAAGGCCCCGATGCGACAGTATAACGTCGGTAGTCCATTTGAAAGAATCGCCATAGACATTGCGGGTCCATTCCCAGAGACGGACGCAGGAAATAAATATATTTTGGTGGCAATAGACTACTTTAGTAAATGGACCGAGGTATACGCCGTACCAAACCAGAAAGCGGCTACGGTTGCCGACGTGCTAGTGAAAGAACTCTTTAGCCGTTTTGGTGTTCCACTGGAATTGCATTCCGACCAGGACAGGAACTTTAAGTCGGCACTGTTCCAAAAGTTGTGCCAATCATTGGGTATCAGAAAAACGAGAACTACACCGTTGCACCCGCAGTCGGATAGAATGGTGGAAAGAATGAATAGAACGATGGGGAGGTACTTGTCGAAGGTGGTGTCCGAGCATCAGCTCGATTCGGACTAATACCTGCATCTGTTTCTAATGGTAAACCGCTCGGCTATACAAGAAACAACTGACCAAACCCCAGCTTCGGTGTTGTTCGGGCGCGAAATTCGGTTACCATGTGATCTACAGTTTGGTGTCAAACCCAGTAAAAATAACGTTGTCGGTGATGATTGCGTTGATAACCTTCGTAAGAAGCTAAACTCCATTCATGGAAATGTTCGTCGTAATATTCAGATGGCCAGTGACAAGATGAAAGAGCAATACGACATTAAAGCCCAAGCAGGAGGGTATTGACCTGGTAATCTAGTTTGGCTCTATCGTCCTCAAAGACGAAGAGGCTTATCTCCAAAGCTGCAAAGAGCATGGGAAGGGCCCTACAAGGTTATTAAACGAATAAATGACCTGATATACCGTATCAGAAAACCACCAAGGGGAAAAATGATGGTTGTGCACACCAACCGGTTGGCCCCGTATACAGGCGGAAATGAAGTCGATATAGAAAAACTAGAGGCCGAAATACAACCCGTAGCGATTGAAGATCAGAGACCCTCGTTTACTGACTTTATGATTTTTTACTCGAGTGGTAGGAAAGCTCGTTTTGGTGTTGTTCATGAACAACAAAGAAACCTGTTTGAAGTTCCGGAAGAATACTCTCTAGCTCACTGCGCGTCGAAAGATTTGAAGATGTCCCGAGGTATAGCTGTCGACTTCAAGTTCAAGTTGAGAAAAATATTTTTTCAATACCCCGAGGTAGGCAAGACCTGCTATCTACAAGACCAGGGACAATTCCTTTATTATCTGGTCACGAAACCTCGTTCATGTGAGAAGCCGCAGTATGAAGCTTTGTGGAAGGCTCTTCACAACTTGAAGATACAGCTCCAAGCGCACGGGGTGAAGAAATTAGCTATGCCGAAAATTGGATGTGGTCTAGACAAGCTGGATTGGCGTACCGTGCGAAATATGTTGAAAGTAATATTTCAGGACGCCGGCGTGGAAGTACTTGTTTGCAGTTATAATCCCGCAACATCCTCCCAGAGGTGTCAGAAAACAGTGGATTGTTTCTTTCTCAAAAACTCGAGCTGTACTAGGGGTTCGGCATGCAAGTACCGTCATGATCCAGAAGCCATGGCCGGAACAAGCAGCGAAATGCGTGGAACATCATTTTCGGCACTGTCACGAGACGCAACAGTGTTAAGAAGGGGGCAGTGTAACGCGCCACGCCTAGAATATTCTAAAAAAAGTCCCGAACAGTCTCGAACAAGCTGGTCGAATGTGCCGGATAAATCTCGAACTATCGAGACTGTTCCACCGTCGAATGTTCCAGAAGGAACGAGAACTTTCTGGGTTCATCAAGAACCACGCGGAAACAAATATAAGGCGGCGTTGACCGAGCAGAAGGTAGTTCTACAGTCAAGCAGCTAGTAGTTACGAACGAAATAAATGTTAAATAGTGATAAATAAATTCTTCTGTACATAAATAAATAAATAATTTAGTGTAAATAAATACTGGAAATAAATTGTAATAAATTGAGTGAAAATAAATATTATTAAATATACATAAATAAACGTTTTATATAGAAAGAACATTACAATATTTATTTTTTCCATTAACAGAATCATCAGACAGTAACGCCCTTAGTAACGGTATTGGACATGAAAAAGCACCTGAAATTGCAACTTCTAATTCAGAACCTAGCAGTGATACTACTGTTGAACGTGGTTCAATGAACGCAGTTTCATCTGAAACTGACTTTGATGTAAACTCGATGACGAACTCGTTAACAATAGAATTCAGAAATGATTACTTTGACATCGGGAACGTAAAGACAGATCAATTAAAAGTTTTAGATGCGAACACGAGAAAGAAAATCCTTACTTCTGTTTGGGTCCCTAAAAAACCTTTCGGAGTTTATTGCAAGCCTTGCTGCTTGTTTTTTATGAAGGAGTCGGAAAAGGAGGTCATAAGGATCCTGGAAAAGTAGTCACCAGTTCCTTCAGAGATTGGAAAAAAGCAAGGAAAGCTTTCGTAAAACACACAAGTAAGCAGTACCACAAAAGCTGTGT